>JAHNEJ010001152.1:0-177509 GCA_022559845.1 Amorphophallus konjac | reverse complement strand
CATACTTATTTATTTTTGATGTGAAAAATATCTTGCTATTATTGTGGTACATTTAGACATTCAATGAATAATTGCTACTTGATGAGATTTATGACCTTCATGCTAAAAAGTTGTTTAGAACACCTGCCAAAGGTGTCACTGTTAACTCAGGACCCAAGACCTCTTGGGTACCTGTTTGTGCAAAATAAACCTTATGTTACAGGTGTGCCTTGGAAAGGAATAAAAGGGGCAATAATCCAAGGCACTAAAGAATAAAACCCCTAGGATTGCACTATTCAGGTCAGTTCTGAAAACTTATCTTAAACTCTGTTATCTGAAATTGTGAACTTTGGATAACTGCATATCTTGTTTGATGTGTTCATGCATATTTGTCATCTTTTGCACACTATGAGTATTCATGTCTCTCAATGTTCATACTGAATTGTCTGTTTAGATATTAGAATGAGAATGAACTTGCATTTCTAAAAATCTGAATAGACTGAATTTGAAGCCTGTATGTGATATCATGCATGACCACTATGGTATATCAAATGGTAAGTTACCAAAAGGCAGGTGAAGTCTGTCTCGAGGTTCTTACTATGTGTGAGGTGGTCTTTTAGACCAAGTTCTCCGCCTAGTACCATGGGTCATGTTGCTTAGTAGGGCAGTCTGAATGAGCATGAGTCACAAAATCATATGTTCAGTCTTCAATGCAAACATTGCATGTTTTCAGGGGGAGTTTGTTGAGTCTTTACATGTCTTTGCATACATGTAGTTATTACATTGCATTTCATTATATTGAAAATGCCAAAAAGATTGATTGAATGCATATTGTCAGGGGGAGTCAATGCATTGCATGCAGGTTGTCAAATACATACACTTTTGTCAGAATTCATTGCATGTTAACCTTGAAGATCCTGAAGCATGCCTGACCTCCTGATATCTTGCTTTGTGTGCATATCCTTTTCTTCATTGATTTTAATTGTCAAACCTTGATCATATCTGAAAACACTGGGCTTCAAAATCACTTATTCTTGCTGGATCTCTTCTATTAGTCATTCATGAAATTTCAATGGGGCATGTCTAGATCATAAATCTAAAAACACTTGAACTAGGAATCTTCTATTATACGATTTTATGAATGCCTGAAATAACTCAGGTGGTTTAAGTTTAATGTATCCATTGAGTTTGTCTTTAAATGTCTTAAAAAATATCTAGATCATGTTTTAATAAGCTTTAACCAACTGTTTCATATGTGTCTTGTAAAATCTTCTGAAATCTGCACTGTTGAATACATGGCTTTATTTGGTTGAAGTACATGAAATTAGTATTGATTTGAAGCAAATGAATTTTTAGAAATGTCTAAAGGGTAAATTCTGTCAGAGCAATGATTTTGGTCACTGAGAAACCATGTCCATTGACCAAGAAGTCTAGAGGACTGTGTCATGAGGTGCCATAGTTAACTCTGCTTAAGAATGATTGATAATCTGGCAGAGCAATGGCATGCACACTGAGAAATACATCTCACTCATCAAAGAAATTAGTTGAGGTATGTCATGAGGTGTAAATGTTAACTCTGTTAATATAAAGCATGACTTAGTCACACTAAGTGCTTAGGGATATTGGCGTCTGATCAACGTATATCCTCTAGTTACAAGGTGTGCACTGAACTAGAGTGCTCGTAAAATTTGTAGCATGAAAATTTGTTGAACAAATTGTAATATTTGAATATTAATGCAAAAATCAATTTGCTATAACCCTAGACAAAATCACATGACTTCATTATTGCTTGATTTCAATACTAGTGAATGTAATTCCAAAAGAAGTCAATAAATTTGATTGTGTAAGAGAAAGGGAGGTTAATCAAGATATAAATATGAGGGCTTGGTTCATTTTTATTAAACCGTGATTTTAGACATAAACACAGAATTTTATTGACAAACTTTGCATACATCATGTTTAAACCATGCTGATCAATAAAGTTCATTCATAAGCCCTTATAATTAGACTTTGAAAAATTATATTTTGGATTTATGAGATTGGTATCTCCTTGAAAATCTTGTTGAATTCCTTGTGTTTGGAGCTTAGTTGAAATTCTTTTCCTCACTGTCCTTGATTCTTCATCACCAGAACTTATCCTTAATTGCCACTGTGGTCTCCTTCTCATCCATCTCATAAGATTCCATTTATTTAGGGGGAGCTTCCTTGTCATATGAATCATGTTGCATAGAAATTCTTAAAGGGGGAGAATTGTATGCTTGCATTCATATATTTAGGGAGAGATCTTGCATTTCTTGTTGCATCTGCATCTCTGCATTGATACCTCCCCATGGTTCTTTTTGATAATAACAAAGGGGGAGAAATTGGTATGAGTCATAGATATGTTTGTCTGAAAAAATGATGAAATAAAATGGTTGTGTGAATAAGCACACATGACTCATAGTATTGTCATAATCAAAAAGGGGGAGAATGTTGGAACCCTGGTTTTGATAATGACATACTATGAGTCATGGTTTAAGGTCTATGCATCATTTGCTTTAAGTGTTCATCTATCATATGACCTCGGTACATTAACAGTAGCTGCATGCCATAGCACGATTGCATTGAGCATATAGTCTGTGCTCTAGTCTATACATCCGTTTGTCTTGCTTCATGCACAAAGTCTATACAACCATAGCAAGTTTGCACATGGTTGCTTTGATGCTGCATCAAGTCTATACATTGTTGCATCATGTGCTTCATGCATATAAGTCTGTACAGAGTTTTGCCTTGATTGCATTAGTCAAGTCTGTACATCACCCTAGGTTGCATTATCAAGTCTGTATATCTCAGTGCATCTCTTGATGACTTAGCAAGTCTATACATTCCTTATCTTTACCTACGTTCAGAACACTAAGTCTATACATTGTCTCGCACACACGTTCAAAGTCTGTACAGAGTCTTATTGCATCGTTCATCAAGTCTATACATCGTTGTGGCTTGTGCATACATCATCTATCAAGTCTATACATTGCATGCAGGCAAAGTGTACATTGGCAAAGTCTGTACATCATTGGCTTGTGCATGCATCGTCTTTCAAAGTCTGTACATCGGTCAGTCTCACTCAGCGTCTCATGCTATCAAGTCTATACATCACATGCATTACACACAGCAAGTCTATACATCCATCGTCTCACTCAGCGTCTCACTCAAGTCTATACATTGCAGCCTGTTCGTGTTCAAGCTTTCCAAGTCTACACAATGTTTGCACAGTCCATACATATATTAGCCATAGTCAATGCATTTGGGCATCGTTCGTTACAGCAAGTCTGTACATCTCGCATCGCATGCACATTGCATATGCAAAGTCTATACATTGTCTGCCCTGCACACACAAGTCTATACATTGTCTCATGCATACATAAGTCTGTACAATTTGTGTGCTTGTTCATGCATGTGCTGTGTTGTCAGTGGGTCAGTTAAGCAAGTCTATACAGACTTATTCCTTGTGTTAGTTTAAGCAACTCTATACATTCATCGCATTGGTTCTTAAGTGCTAGGTTGCAAGTCTATACATGCTGTAGTTCAGCATCTTTACATACACAGCATGCACGCAGACAAAGTATGTACAATCCCTTCCATGCATTCTAAGTTTATACATGCTTTGGATGGCATCACATAAAGTCTGTACATTCTTAAGTCTATACATGCTTGGTTCAAATCTTGAACTAACTCGATGCATCCATTTTTCTCTTCGTTCAGGTTGATTCAAGTTGATGAGTGGCACGTGATCCGAGGTTGGCACCTGGCACGTGATCCGAGGTGTTCTCTGGAAGGGGCCACAAGCCCTGCACACGCCCTAGTTGTTGCCGCTATAAATGGAAGACTCCTCTATTAGAAGAAGACTGATCGTGACTAAAGTAGAAGAGTAGAGAACTGAGAGCCTGCGATCTAGTGTAAGAAGAAGAGCGGAGAGAAGAGTAGACAATGAGAAGAAAAAGAAAGAGAAGCAGAAGAGGCAGAAAGTAGAAGAAGAAGAAAAAGGAGAAGAAGAGAAAAGAAGAGACAGAGAGAGCCTGTGAGGATCGAGAGTAAAGAGAGAGAAGAGTAGAGAACTGAAGCCTTCATTGAAGATTTGTTCTTCTAGTATTTGGATCAAATCCATGCCAGATTGCTCCTGGCAAGCTACCCTTTGTGGATTTCATTTCCAGTTTCTGATTGCTGTATCTTTCATTTCTTGTTTTTTATTTTACACTTCCTTGTTTTTGTTTTTCCGACTCTCTGGTTTGAGGTCGGGTTCCTCCTGTGGACTCAGGAGAAGGGAGATCTGTTCTCCGATTTGCTAGTGGCGGGCTGTCACTAGTGTTTCCCTCTAGTGTGGAGGAAGAGAGGTCCGTGACCTCTGGTTTGCAAGTGACTAGGTGTCACTTGTGGTTTCCTCTAGGTTTCAGAGGAAGAGAGATCTGTTCTCCGTTTGCTAGTGACTGTGTGTCACTAGTGGGTTCCCTCCTGGGTGGAGGAAGAGAGACTTCGGTCTCTGGTTGCTAGTGACGGGTAGTCACTAGTGGTTTCCCTCCAGTGTGGAGGAAGAGGGGAGGTTGTTCCCCTGGTCAAGCTATTAGGCAGCGTTTGTTACAGACTGAGTCTGCGGTTCTAGCTTTTGCTAGTGGAAGCCTCACTCCGGTTTGGAGTGAGGGGTGGACGTAGGTCTGTGGATCGAACCACCTAAAAAATCATCTGTGCAGTGGTTTGTCTGTTTGATTGATCCCGCTAGATGCATGCTAGGACGTGATCTAATTGGTTGTCCATGTCCTAGTGATTGATGGGGTATGCATTTTTGATGCTTTCCTTTGCTTCCGCTAGATGAATGTTTAGGCACGCTACATATTTGCTCATTGGTTCAAAAGAGTTTTTGATTAAGTCTTATTGAGCAAAATTTTTAATGGGGGATTCATTCACCCCCCTCTGAATCCATCGCACCTGTTCCAACAGAAGGTAATTGCAAAAGAAGCTAGGGGCAAAACGATCATCACCACTTTGACCAAGTCAAATAAAGAATTTAAAATATTTTGGTTGGAGGGAAAAGAAAGTTTAAAATTTTGAATTCAAAGTTTGAAAGAAAGAATTCAAAGCTTAAGTTTGAAAAGGAGGAAAGGACATTCAAAGTTTGAAAAGGAGATTCAAAGTTGGAAGTGGTGTGTCCAAAGTCTAAGAAAGGGGATGCCCAAAGACCAAGAAAGGGGGTGCCCACCTCCTTTTCCTTTCTCCTATGCATCATCTTCTACATAAATCTCAGCCATCCATCTCATTTTGATATAATCTCCACCCTCCATAACCCAACTTTCTCTATAAATAGCCCAATGACAAGGAGGTGAAGGGGACTTCTTCTTTTGACTCTTTCTTCTCTAACATTAGGCCGCGATTTTCTCCCCCTTATGTTCGTTTTCAGCTTGTGCACTCTTCATCAAAGTTATTTTTTTCAAGTCCTATACAACTTCTTCTTCTGCATCATCTTCTAATTCCCTCTACTTTACAAGGTATTTCATACTTTTTACTGTTCTATCCTATGAATTTTTAGACTGTGCTCTTCTCTGTTATTCCATATTTTTCGCCTTCCTCCTTCACTATTCACCTCTTGCTGTCTTCATAAAGTTCTTTATTTTTAAGTGTTTTATAATTTATTTTTCTACATCATCTTCTAATTCTTTCTAGTTTTGAAGTTATTTTTCATTTTCAACTTGCTATCCTGTGATTTTACTGTTCATCCGAGCAGACCACTCCCCTTCTTTCTCTGATTTAACCATCTTCCTTACATTTTCTCTCCCTGTGCCCTTCATCAAAGTTCTTTATCTCTTCTTCCTCTTTAACTGCTTCTTCTTGGGAATCCCCTAATTCCTCTTGAGTTCAAAGTTATTCACCTCCAAAGGCAGCTTCAACGACGAAGGTGACTTCCTCTCGGTGTAGACGACATCTTCCGCAAGGTGGTTCGTGATCCAAAGCCAAGAGAGGATGGTGCCGTCATCACCATTGCTGCTACCATCTTCAAACTCCAAACTCTAGGCTTTTATTGTTCTTATTACTTTTGTGTATTTCACCACATTGTAATCTTGTTGCGTCATTAGTGTAATCTTATTTCGCATTTCATGTACTCTTTCTTTTAAGTTAATAAAAAGAGTTGTTCTTTTGATCTAGTTCTTGATCTTCTACCCTCTCTACATCCTTCTTCTATCTCTTCTTTTCACTTCATGTAATTATTTTCTATAGCATAGGCGCATAGTCATCGTATTTTCAATTAAGTGTTTGGTTTGTTCATCATTTCACTATTTTCTTTAAGCAAAGCCAAATCACAAGTGTTTTATAAAGAACTCTAAGGTTTTTAAATCTAAAAATCTCTTCTTCCTTGTGGATTCGACCCGTGCTTGCCATAGTGCTACGTTCTCTTTTGATCATTTTGTGCGAGTTTGGTTTTAAGATTATTAGCGCGCATGTAGCAACGACATACATTTCCGCGTTATCAATTTTTGGCGCCGTTTGCCGTGGAAGAATGATGATTTTTGATTTAAAAACTTTTTTTCCTTGTGTTTATAGTGTACTAATAAAAGTCTCTTTTCTTATTTTTTATAGAAAAAAAGAAAAAAATTAAAAAATCCGAGGTAAGTTTGTCTTTCTTTCTTTTATCTTTTGATTTTGTCATTCATTTCAAAAAAAATAATGAGGGATCACTTTTCAAGTAAGTATCCAAACTTTCTCTCTTTCATTCTAGTTTCATTTTTTCATTTTACATATCTTGTGGTTAGATAGGTTCATTAAAAAAATTAAAAAAAATCACTTGTACCAAAAAAAAAGACTTCATTCAAGAGTAAGAATCACACCATCTATATTCTAGGCCATGCATCATTTAGCATATGATTTTTCTTTATTATTTAATTTTTGCATTACATTTTGGAGATTGCAAGGGGCAAGATACGTTCTACTTATTCTATTCTAGCATGTATATTGCATAAGAAC
The DNA here is from genome assembly GCA_022559845.1 of Amorphophallus konjac. Taxonomy (NCBI): domain Eukaryota; kingdom Viridiplantae; phylum Streptophyta; class Magnoliopsida; order Alismatales; family Araceae; genus Amorphophallus; species Amorphophallus konjac. The sequence continues at coordinate 170,543 of JAHNEJ010001152.1, read as the reverse complement.
CCCTTGTTTAAAATTATGGTGTACATTTCATTTCAAAATATTCTAAGGGAAACACCCTTAAATAACATAAGGTGGAGATTTCACACCCTTCCTTAGCCCATAAACCACATTTTCCCTTGCATCTTTGCATGACCTAAGCCTTAATAAAAGTCAGAGACATTGGCCCTAGGGTCACACTGTGATTTTAGTATGATTTGAGTTTACCCTCTTGTGGAAACCGGTACCTAAGGCAAGACGGTCGGATGGCCAACGCCTTAAGTGGGCTAGTGGTTTGACATAATTAGGTCCCTACGAAAGTAAGGGGGCCTCCCACTACCCCACCCCTTACCTGGCCGGTGAAAATATTGAGGGTGAATTTAAATTACACTTTAGTCATTTTGTGAAACCCCATTTATAGGTCTAGGTCACATTTAGGTCGTTAGGTAATTGGCATGTTAACTTGTTTGTGTCTGTAAAAAAATAAAAAAAATAAAAAAATCCTTATCTTCTCTCTCTTCATCTGAGTCAATGTTATTTCTCAAAAAAAATTGTGGTTTTCTAATCTTAATCAAAAATAAAAAAAGAGAATAAAAAAAGGAGATCAATAAAGGAAAAATAAAATTAAAAATTAAAAAATTAAAAAAAATTGAACAATCTTTCTGGGATCCAACTTATTTTTAAATGACCATTCATCTTGGAGGGAAACACATGCCTATGAAGGAACATTTTTTTCCTTCTACTTATAAACCCTCAACCTGTATTCAACTCCCTAACATTCTGGTGGATCATTATGAGATTGACCCTAGTCTCATCCAGATGCTCCCATCTTTTTATGGGAATCTCAATGAAAATCTTTATAGACATCTAGATTATTTTCTAGAAGTTTGATCCCTCATCAAAATTTGAAACTTTAGTGACGATGTCCTTAGGTTGATCTTATTTCCACTTTCATTGAAAGAGAGAGCAAAATCTTAGTTAAGGAATATGGAAAGATCATTAGGACTTGGGAAGTTATGTAGTTAGAATTCTTGAGAAAATTTTATCCTATAGTCCAGACCAACATGATTAGAAGGGCAATTATCAGATTTACTCAACTTCTGGGCGAGCAACTTCATGAATCTTGGGAGAGGTTGAAAGATTTGTTATGTCAATGTCCACACCATGAGTTGCCCAAATGGAAAATTATGTTTACCTTTTACGAGGGGTTATCTGATTATGATAGGCAAATGGTGGGCATATATTGCGGAGGGGCGTTCATGAACAAGAATGAAGATGAGACGTTTGATCTGTTTAAAATTTTGAGTGAAAATTCGATGAATCATGCCTCAATCTCATCTCATAAACAATCTGTAGGACTTTCCAGACAGGCCCGAAAATCCAACCAAACTCACAAGGAAGCTTGTGATTTCTGTGCCAATCTCACTCACCATGTGAGTCACTGTCCAACTATATCCCAACTCCCACTGGTCATTCAAGCTTAAGTTCAAAATACCTTAGGGTTCTCTCAGCGCAAGTATGATACCCTTTCAGAAGATTTCTAATCTTGGCTGGAGTTACTCACCTAAATTTGCCTTGGACGGACCAACCAATTCAAGCCCCTTTGTCTACACCTTCACCCCAAGAAACTCATGAGCAGCCCATGTGCAATCAACTTCAGCCTAACTCATCTCACCCAAACATTCAAAATAATATCGATATTAGGGGTGATTCACCGGGCCACTACTTTGAACCTCAAGTCGTTGTACTCTCAGTCTACTTACCATGGCCCTCCTTCAAACATTCAACCAACCCTCTCCATACGTGAATGATGATGATGATGATCTGATGTCTGCTATTTTGGCTCAAGATATAACTATTGAGAGTGAGGGGGAGTGCACTCGTAATACCATGATGGAGGACGGGAAGGAAGTAGGGGGCGGATTGAAAGATAAAAATGATCATATTGATATCGTCACCCCCTCCTATGAATGTTTTGAGATTGAGAATATCACTGTGAAGAATAGTGGCCCACACAACTCAATTGAGGATATACATGACGAGGAGGATTGCTTTGTAATCAACAATCTTGGTGATTTAATGATAATAAATTCTGAATATCCTCCTCCCCTGGAAGAACATGATGATGGGGCCTTGTTGGAAAAATTTACATTTCATCTACCAACCTCATTTCTAGAAAATTTGATTCATAATTGTTGGGTTCGTGGCACTCCCTCTTTGTCTTTGATAATAGTTTTGATGATTACAATATACTGTGTGATTTGCACTCTTAGTGTGCTTGACACTTTGATGCCTTCATGTGAAAATTGTGTTCTTCATGTGGACTGTTGATGGCTATACACGTATGTTGATCGTGTGGTTTCTACTCATGCGGATAATGATGAAATCTTGATATATGGGTTACTTATATTGCTTGGTTGAGTGGGTTGTTCAACTAGCTCTCAATCTGATGGAACCAATCAAAGTTGATATGTGAAGCTTGTGCAGAAATCGGGATAGTGATTATGCACTTCAAACACATTGGTTTAATATTGACATGCTTCTGAATTTTCAGATTGTGCAGGTTCATACTGCCCACAGTGTGATGGATCCAATGTAAGAGCTTAATTGGATCTATAGTGATTTTCTTCAAATCTTTAGTTGAAAATTATGAGTTTTCAAAGTGAGTTCATGCATATCTTTCATGGGTTTTTGAGGTGGCTTTTTGCTCAACATGCTTGCTGAGAATCTTGGTTAAACAAGGTTCAATGTAGTTTCTAAATCCTTCTAATGCATACCCCTTGATTGTATTGGAATGGGTGTGAAAGGCCCTGAAACACTCACATGTGTTATTGCATTTCAATACTTGAACTTGCAAGTTGAACAAACTATGCTAGTGCATTTGAGTAATCATATGTAATTCTTTAAGATCATCTTGAGTGTTTTGCAAACTCCAAATGCAGGTTCACATTGGTGTCATTTAGTTGCAATCAAAGGTAATAGTTTATGGTTAAAGGAATTTCATGTCTATGAGTCCCCTTGAATGGGAATTTATGCATAAACTTCATGAAGTTCTAATATTGAATTCTCATGCACATCACTTGTTCTCATGCATATCACTCATATATGATTTAAGGTTGGCATTCATGAATGGTTTTTTCTTGGATTGGATTATTGAAGGGTTCTTCCATTGGCTCTCATGTTCAAGTGATTTAAGCTTTGGGTAATTGTGTGGGTTGTTTTCATGAACACCTTCTATGAGGTGTTATTGGATTAAATGTGTTTCATGCATCATTAAGATGAGGTTTTTGCGTTTTTCAAGTAATGCTCTCAAAATCATGAAAGACAAGGTGAGAATTTATTTTTTAATGTAATTCATGTTTGATTACATTGGGGTGCATGTTAGATCATTAGAACATATCATTAGGAACATTTCATGAGGTTTCAAGGGAATTGGGTCGACCCCCCCACTCAATGGGTCGACCCCTGGGCAAGAAAAGGCCTAAAAAGGTTGCTGGCTGAAGATGGGTCGACCCCCCTGTAACAAAATCTGTAGAAACAGATTCTGTCTGCCAAGTGGGTCGAACCCCCTGTTTCGCAGCTCTGCGCGGGATTTTCGTGGGCCACCGTAGCCCAACTAAATGGACTCCAAATGGGCTGAAATTTTACCCACATGCCCTTGGGTTGTTAATGAACATGTTAGGGTGGTTTTGCTAGGGTTTTACAAGGGCAATATGGTCTTTTGATCAACCTAACATGCTGGTATATATATGTTGCGAATTTGGAAGAAAAAGAAGAGGAGCTCTAATCTTTCTATCTGTTTTGTAGGAGAACGAAGGGAAGAAGGAGAAAGGCTGAGGAAGAGCTCAAGATTCATCTATTTCCATCCATTTCTAGAGCTCATGATTAAAGAAAGAAAGAAGCGGATTGAGAAGAGGAACGCGTGGACGTCCTCAACATCGGCATTCGGCTATCCTCCGACATGAGCATCAGAGATTATCATCTCCACCTTATTTCTTCTCATGGGGAACTACTTCCATATCTTGTTTACACCTATTTTCCTCATTTGCTTTTGATTTTTGGGGTTGCTTTGATCAACCTAACTTGCTGATATATATAAGTTACGAATTTCAGGGTTTAGCTCAAGAGAGGAGGAAGCACTGGCCGTAGGAGAGAAAGGAAGAGGGTTTTGAACTCTAATATGTTTCTCCAACTTGTAGGGAGGTTCTAAAGTAAGGAGTTTCAAGGTTTACCCATTCCATCAAGAGTTTACAAGTCAAGGAAGCTGAATCTAGATTGACCGGCTCGTTCAGATTCGGATTTGATGAAGTTTCGCCCTCCCTCACCTTGGAAACTTCAAGAAAGATTTGTCGAGGCCACTCTTATATAAAGGATACATTTCTCCAGCCTTTCTTATATGCTTCAGTGATTTACATTCTATCTATGAGCATGTATTGAATTTTCTATGCTAGTCATTATACATCCTTTTATTTTGTTGAACTTAGAATATCTGTGTGTGGTGTACGGAGCTGCGTCTCCATGTGGATTTAGTGTCCGGGCCGTGTTCCCCGATTCTGTGTGTGGGTGTGTGCTGCGGTGGCAGCGTGTTGGGGATTTTCCCCGTGTGTGGATATTACTGCGGAAGCAGCGTGTGTGTGTGGTTGGGGTTAGTCCCCGTGTTGCTACGAAAGTAGCGTGTAGTGAAGCCTCACCCGGTTGGGTGAGGGGTGGATGTAGGGAGCCCGCCGTGGTCCCGAACCACCTAAAAATCTCCGTGTCCTTTGTGAATGCCTGTGTGTTTGTCATTTTCTTCTATCTCCTTTCACAGGTTAATTTAATAGATTTTTACTCACTACACTACTACACACTGCTACTTCTATTTTCCGTGTTAGGCATAATTTTATCTAACGGTTGCATTATTATTACAAGTGAGATCGGAAAGATCGAGAGAACCTGTTAAATCTCATGTGTGGTTAGGCCAATCTAGTAGTTTGTTTTAATCCCATTGTGTTCAATTTAGATTGTTTTTTAAAATCCGCCATCTAGGTCAAGGGGACAATTCAACCCCCCTTCTTATCCGCCATCTAGTCTGGGCCAACAATTGGTATCAGAGCCCAGTCTCTGATTTTTGTTCAGCGGACCTCACGGTCTAGGAGAAAAGATCATTTTATGATGTCTAATCTGAATTATGTTCCTATCTTTGATGGTTTTGATTATGTATCTTGGATTGGAAAATTCACTATTTAGATTTCTGGTACTGATCCTAAGCTTATGAAATTAATTACTCATGGTCCTCATGTTGTACCAAAAAATGAGTCAAGATGAACCGATAAACATAGGAAGATGAATTCTGATAATCTTTTTGTTCTGAATGCTCTTGAAGCTGCATATGCATTGACAAATTTTCATTTGTTTCTGATTGCAGATATGCCAAAGATATCTTGAATGGGCTAAGCAAAGTCCAAGAAGAAAGTTGGGAGGATGAGTGCCTCGTGGCAACCAAAGAAAATGAAGGCCAAAGCGAGGAGAACTCTAAGGTAAACTCTGATTCCGAGGAAGAGGATGAACTGAGCTATGATGAGTTAATGAATGCCTATGATGAATTGTTTGAAAGATACAAAAAGACTAAATCTGAAAACAAAAAATTAAAAAAGAAACTTGATAAACCTTCATGTAAAAAATGCACAGAATTTGAGAAATTAGTTAAGTCTTCCATGCTTGAGATTGACAACCATAAAGAAACCATTTCATGTTTAAAAACTAAAAATAAATCTTTATTGGTTAAAATTTTAGAATGTCAAAAAATTGAGATAGATAATGAGAATATGAAAATGCTGAATTCTGCCATGTCTGAAAGATTACTTTTGCTTGAAAAAGAGAAATGCATATCTACTGATGAGTCTGAAAAACTGAAGGAATTAAGAAAAGAAATTGAAAGCTTTAGGAATTTGAATGACAAATTTGAATCCAATGGAGCAATGAATAAAATAGTTGATGAAAAAGTGAGTTTTCAAGTGAAAGAATTTGAACACACTTCAATAAACAAAGGCTCATTTGAAAAACTCAAAAATGAAAATAGTGCCATGTTGATTCAGATATCCTTGCTTGAAGGCAGACTGAAGGGTCTTGAAAATCTTGAAAAAGGAAAAAGTGTAGTTGTTGCTGATGACTTTGAAAATGCTCATGCTATGGAACAAGACATTGAAAGTCATAAAACTATCAATGTCATTTTGAATGAAAAAGTCACCTCATGTGAAAAAGAGATTACTGATCTTGAAATGCACATTTTAACATTGGAAAATGAAATCAAAAGTTTGAATGAGTCCTTATCCGTCCATGATAAAGAAAATAAAAAATAAAAAGATGTTGTTAAATGCTCTTGTGTGCATGAAAAAATTTCAACCGTTAAACATGATCATGTAACAAGTAAAAGAAGGAATGTTTCATGCTATTATTGTGGACAATATGGACATGACATGTATGATTGTTCCTTGATGGAATTTGATGATAATGAAGCATTGAAGTCACAATTGAAAATTGTTGACAAGCCTAACAATCTTGATAAACCAATGAAGAAAACCTTCAATGCTCATTGCTATTACTGTGGATTGCATGGACATGTCTTTGAAAATTGCTTCGTTAAGAAAAATGATGATGAATGGTTTCTCAGAAAGAATTTTTCTTGTCATTACTGTGGTCAAAATGGACATGTGATGAATGATTGTCATGTAATGAAAAATGATGACAATTAGTTTTTGAAAGGAAAATCTTCCAATTGCTATTATTGTGGTGAGAATGGTCATTCAATGGATGATTGTTCCACCATGAGAAATGATGATGATTGGTTTGCTAGGAGATACAAGAATCCATCTGTTCATGTTAACACTAACCCCTTGGGACCCAAGATGACTTGGGTACCCAAATTGCCAAAATGAGAATCTATTTTGTAGGGGCGCCTTGAAGCCAAGGAAAGTCAATAAATAAAGGACTCTCAAGGTGAGAAACAAAAATGGTTTGCTTTCAAATTTGTTTTGGTTAGGTTCTTTTGGAAATTTCTGAAAAGGTAAAAATGAGTCTGAAGTTCACAATCAAATTGCATTCCTACCTTGTTGATTTTGGCAACTCCTGAAATGATGAGATTTTGTGAACTCTATGTCTAGATAAATTGGACATATTTCTCTATTTCACATCTTGTGAATATGTCTAGTTTTTGAATGCTTCACTTTGGTTTTACATAGTCAGTTTTCATACACACCTTCTCTTGATTTGCAAATAATAATTCATCTTTGAATGATCTGGTCTGTGCATAATGTCTTTCACACTCTTACTCACATCATGTAAATAATGGTTCACTTCTGCATATACAGCTTACACGCTTAGTTGCATGATACTCATTGCACATATCATACATATCTTTTCATACTTGTGAATATGAATAATTTTTCAATCATCTCTTCAAGTTACATGCATATACTTGCATATACTTCATACATGTGTGCTTGAATGCCATGATTATTTGGTATATCAAATGGCGATAGTGGAAGGTTGGATTATGTCCAACTGGAAGCTTTCCTCATGCGTGATGGTGGTCTTCGGACCAATGTACTCCGCCAAGTATCGATAATCATTTGCTTGAAAATAATGAAAGATCCCTAGTTGATTGCATGTATATACTTTATACAACCATTTTTTTGACTCCTTCTAAGACTCATCCTTTGCTAAAAGAAATTGCATTGATTTAGATATGTTTGTTACATGACATATATTAAGGGGGAGATTTTTTATAACCGTGCATACATTCAGGGGGAGACATTACTATGATGAAACTAATTCATATCTTACATTCAAAACAACAACCCACACAAATGCACCTTTTTGAGATAATGATTCAATTTAATAAGGATTACTATTTTATACTCTACACTTTCGAGGGCTATTGATTCTATACATGGAAATCACATATCTCGTGAGGAAAAAGCTGTTTACCCCACCAAAAAGTCGTATAAGTGGAACGTGGATCCGAGTAGCCGGGAATCCCCCCTGAAACAAAGGAGGAAACTAGCACCGAAAGGAGAAACTAATCCACACTAAAATAAGTGTGATTTGCCACCGAGTAGCCGGGAAGTGTCCCTGAGACAAAGGATACAACTCGCGTCGAAAAGTGTCTCATCCACATCATAAAAAGTGACGAAACTGAGTAACCGGGAATTGCCCCTGAAACAAAGGGCATGACTCGTGTCAAAAGATTAGTCACACCATTTATAGTAATTTTTTTTAAAAAAAATTGGGGTCATGCGTAGTTACCAATATTCGAGCATTGTGTTGAAAGTGTATGGATGATAAGTACTTTGTAGTGTTCTTTAGAAAATTTTATTTTCCATATTACCTTGAAATTCATTGCTCAATCATCACATTTGCACCTTGGGTTTGATTGTTTGAATGTTCCTTATGAATCTGTCGCTTATCATGGTTTATGTAATACTTATTTATGTAAGCACGACCTTCTGAGTATTGTTCATGCACATCATGTTCAACAATCAATTGCATTATCCTTACACCCGTCCCGAAGGGACTTGCATGAGTCTATATCCTATTATGCATGCTTGAATACTTGACTGCTTGATTCAGTTTTTTCATATCACACTTCATCTTGATGCATCTTTAGCTTATACTTGCAAATAACATGTTAAATAACCCATTGTCAGCTCATTTTTTGCTCTTGACAATTGGGGAGAATAATGTGCTTTCAGGAAAACTTGTGCAAAGTTTGGTCATCTTGCATATAATCTTGAACAAAATTCAAAAAAAAATGAACATTTGCATGTAATTTTGTCATCTTATGTCATTTCTTGCATGGTCTTCATGGTTCACACAACTTCCTTTAATGGTCGATCATTCTGGGTTCGTGCGCCATTGACATTTCATTTTCTATCATTCATGTTGAAATTTCACATTTGTCATCTTAACCCCCACTTTTTGATAATGCCAAAGGGGGAGAGAGATTTGGATATGGCCACAATATATTATCATCATCAAAAAGGGGGAGATTGTTGAGTTCGTGGCACTCCCTCTTTGTCTTTGATAATGGTTTTGATGATTACAATATACTGTATGGTTTGCACTCTTAGTGTGCTTGACACTTTGATGCCTTCATGTGAAAATTGTGTTCTTCATGTGGACTGTTGATGGCTATACACGTATGTTGATCATGTGGTTTCTACTCATGCGGATAATGATGAAATCTTGATATATGGGTTACTTATATTGCTTGGTTGAGTGGGTTGTTCAACTAGCTCTCAATCTGATGGAACCAATCAAAGTTGATATGTGAAGCTTGTGCAGAAATCGGGATAGTGATTATGCACTTCAAACACATTGGTTTAATATTGACATGCTTCTGAATTTTCAGATTGTGCAGGTTCATACTGCCCACAGTGTGATGGATCCAATGTAAGAGCTTAATTGGATATATAGTGATTTTCTTCAAATCTTTAGTTGAAAATTATGGGTTTTCAAAGTGAGTTCATGCATATCTGTCATGGGTTTTTGAGGTGGCTTTTTGCTCAACATGCTTGCTGAGAATCTTGGTTAAACAAGGTTCAATGTAGTTTCTAAATCCTTTTAATGCATGCCCCTTGATTGTATTGGAATGGGTGTGAAAAGCCCTGAAACACTCACATGTGTTATTGCATTTTAATACTTGAACTTGCAAGTTGAACAAACTATGCTAGTGCATTTGAGTAATCATATGCAATTCTTTAAGATCATCTTGAGTGTTTTGCTAACTCCAAATGCAGGTTCACATTGGTGTCATTCAGTTGCAATCAAAGGTAAGAGTTTATGGTTAAAGGAATTTCATGTCTATGAGTCCCCTTGAATGGGAATTTATGCATAAACTTCATGAAGTTCTAATATTGAATTCTCATGCACATCACTTGTTCTCATGCATATCACTCATATATGATTTAAGGTTGGCATTCATGAATGGTTTTTTCTTGGATTGGATTATTGAAGGGCTCTTCCATTGGCTCTCATGTTCAAGTGATTTAAGCTTTGGGTAATTGTGTGGGTTGTTTTCATGAACACCTTCTATGAGGTGTTATTGGATTAAATGTGTTTCATGCATCATTAAGATGAGGTTTTTGAGTTTTTCAAGTTATGCTCTCAAAATCATAAAAACAAGGTGAGAATTTATTTTTTAATGTAATTCATGTTTTATTACATTGGGGTGCATGTTAGATCATTAGAACATATCATTAGGAACTTTAAAATATCATTTCATGAGGTTTCAAGGCAATTGGGTCGACCCCCCCACTCAATGGGTCGACCCCTGGGCAAGAAAAGGCCTAAAAAGGTTGCTGGCTGAAGATGGGTCGACCCCCCTGTAACAAAATATGTAGAAATAGATTCTGTCTGCCAAGTGGGTCGACCCCCCTCTGAAAGTGGGTCGGCCCCCCTGTTTCGTAGCTCCGCGCGGGATTTTCGTGGGCCACCGTAGCCCAACCAAATGGACTCCAAATGGGATGAAATTTTACCCACATGCCCTTGGGTTGTTAATGAACATGTTAGGGTGGTTTTTCTAGGGTTTTGCAAGGGCAATATGGTCTTTTGATCAACCTAACATGCTGGTATATATATGTTGCGAATTTGGAAGAAAAAGAAGAGGAGCTCTAATCTTTCTATCTGTTTTGTAGGAGAACGAAGGGAAGAAGGAGAAAGGCTGAGGAAGAGCTCAAGATTCATCTATTTCCATCCATTTCTAGAGCTCATGATTAAAGAAAGAAAGAAGCGGATTGAGAAGAGGAACGCGTGGACGTCCTTAACATCGGCATTCGGCTATCCTCCGACATGAGCATCAGAGATTATCATCTCCACCTTATTTCTTCTCATGGGGAACTACTTTCATATCATGTTTACACCTATTTGCCTCATTTGCTTTTGATTTTTGGGGTTGCTTTGATCAACCTAACTTGCTGATATATATAAGTTGCAAATTTCAGGGTTTAGCTCAAGAGAGGAGGAAGCACTGGCCGTAGGAGAGAAAGGAAGAGGGTTTTGAACTCTAATATGTTTCTCCAACTTGTAGGGAGGTTCTAAAGCAAGGAGTTTCAAGGTTCACCCATTCCATCAAGAGTTTACAAGTCATGGAAGCTGAATCTAGATTGACCGGCTCGTTCGGATTCGGATTTGATGAAGTTTCGCCCTCCCTCACCTTGGAAACTTCAAGAAAGATTTGTCCAGGCCACTCTTATATAAAGGATACATTTCTCCAACCTTTCTTATATGCTTCAGTGATTTACATTCTATCTATGAGCATGTATTGAATTTTATGTGCTAGTCATTATACATCCTTTTATTTTGTTGAACTTAGAATATCTGTGTGTGGTGTACGGAGCTGCGTCTCCGTGTGGATTTAGTGTCCGGGGTGTGTTCCCCGATTCTATGTGTGGGTGTGTGCTGCGGTGGCAGCGTGTTGGGGATTTTCCCCATGTGTGGATATTACTGCGGAAGCAGCGTGTGTGTGTGGTTAGGGTTCGTCCCCGTGTTGCTACGAAAGTAGCGTGTAGTGAAGCCTCACCCGGTTGGGTGAGGGGTGGATGTAGGGAGCCCGTCGTGGTCCCGAACCACCTAAAAATCTTCATGTCCTTTGTGAATGCCTGTGTGTTTGTCCTTTTCTTCTATCTCCTTTCACAGGTTAATTTAATAGATCTTTACTTACTACACTACTGCACACTGCTACTTCTATTTTCCGTGTTAGGCATAATTTTATCTAACGGTTGCATTATTATTACAAGTGAGATCGGAAAGATCGAGAGAACCTGTTAAATCACATGTGTGGTTAGGCCAATCTAGTAGTTTGTTTTAATCCCATTGTGTTCAATTTAGATTGTTTTTTAAAATCCGCCATCTAGGTCAAGGGGACAATTCAACCCCCCTTCTTGTCCGCCATCTAGTCTGGGCCAACAATAATCTTCAGTTGAGTGATGAGTGTGATGATGGGTCCGTCTTAGAGAAATTCACCTTTGATCTGACCTATGATGAAAGGGCTGGGCTAGAAATATTTACATTTGATCTTCCCACCTCATTATTGGAAAGTTTGATTGATAATGTTCATTCGAGTGACGAGTGTGATGAAGGGTCCTTATTAGAAAATTTCACATTTGATTTGACCCTTGAGCCCTATCCAATGAAGTTTGAATCTATGGATGAGTTAGATCCTGGCCTCACTCTTCCTTCCAATTTGATTCCCCCGACAGTACAGCCTCTCCACTATGACATTCTAGGACCTGAGGGGGACGTGCCAATCACATTCACCTTTGATTTAACTTCCCATCCGGAAAACCAGTTGATTACTGCCCTTACTGCTCATGAGGCTGTTACTGAGAGGAACGTGGCTAATAATACCAATCTTATTCATCAGCCACAAGTGTCTGATCAAGTTACCATGGAGGAAGTCATCACAAAAGGGTTAGTCAGGCAGGAAGATGCAGGACAAGGAGAACAATGGGTTGATGTTGGGCAATGGTTCAACCCCGATCTTGACAGATTATTAGCCATTGATTATTTCTTTATCCCTAAAGATCACAATTGGCTCACACACATGGTTAAAATTAAAATCAATAATGTGCGAGCCTTGCCTATTTCTAGCCCCAGTTTGTACATGCTTACTCTTGACTTCCAATGGTATGAGGGCTGGAATTTGAAAGAGGATAAGATCACTTGGTGGCTCATTCTGAATGCCACACGTTGGTTAGTGAGCTTTCATGCGTCTGGCTGAAGACGTTAAACTTAGCGCTTCTTGGGAGGCAACCCACAATTTTCAAGATTTTCGTGTTCTAATAAATAGCTTCTTAGGAGGCAACCCAAGTTTTTATTGTGGTTTTATTTTTATTTTATAGGTATGAATAAAGGATAAGTTGGGGGGAGAGCGAATAATGCTTACATCTATGCCTAGCCTTCAAAAGTCAAAAATCACCTTTCATTCAAGTAAGGATGCCTGTCGAAGTTCAATTCCGTCAGGTTATCCCGTTCCTTCACAAATTTCATGTCTATATTGTTCTATTATTTCATATTGTTCATGTCATCGAGGACAATGTCATTTAAGTTGGGGGGACGAAAATCATGTTGCACATGTTGCATTCATATACAACCTCAAACATAACCTCAAACATGAAAAAAATTAGAAAACCAATAAAATAAAACCCATTGTGAGTTTCATGATTCATGCTTCTATTGAAAGTAATTCTGGAATAGAAATGACTAGATAAGGATGATGGAAAATTTATCTAATCTAGTCATGGAAAATTGATATAAGAATCTTTTTAAAGTTCATGTGCACTTTAGAAAAAAAATTCACGTCACACGCTAATGAAACAAGCAAGACAAGCCCTCTACTAGTTTTGGCATGTTGTCTGATATTCTGCACTTCTTAAGAAAAGAGCTCTTTTTACAAAGTTTTTTGCCAAGTTATCTATTAAAAAAAGAGAGAAAAAGAAAGAAAAAATACCATGAAAAATGCCCCTAGTCTTAGTAATCGGGCCTACTTCACCTAAGACGTGTTGAGGTTCGCGTAAAACAGAAAAGGGAACCTTGATCTGCGAAATTGGGCCTGCTTCTCCTAAGGCAAGAGTCGAGGTTCACGTTGAGCAGTGATGGGTAGTGCAACATCATGTGTGGCATAAAAGATCCCAAAGGGACAAAGTAATAAGGCAGAAAAAAAGCTAATATACTTAATGCTCTGATCTAAGAGGTGTAGGGTTAAAAGATATTTGCTTGGAATAGCGAATGGGGGATGCAATTATCTAAGCTGTGGATTTGGTAGTTACACATGCACAAGTACTATTGAGCTTTGATTTGAATTCTCACTATTAAGTTCCTACATAAGACTAGTGTACATTAATGATTCCAGATTCCTAATCTTTGGTTGATTCTATGAAGGGACAACTGGATATGAGAGTATGAATTTTACAAACTCCTGTTAGTCCTAAATTTTGATTTATTTGCATTGCTAAGGGACTAGCAATGAGTAAGTTTGGGGGTATGATAAGTGTCCATTTTATATGATAATTCATCGCATATACACCATTTATGTGCATATAATTAGGTAATTATGCATGATCTATCGTTAATCTCAACTTCGCATGTAGATTAGATCTTTCACGCAAATTAATTAATTTGATAATTTTATTTAATAAAATAAAGTTGAGGGCCATGGGCATTGATTCTCCATTGCATAACTATGAATATTTGAGATTCATGTGCATATTATGGTAACTTTTTCAGACTAAATCATAATTGTGTGTGTGCAGGACACAGAAGGTAATTGTAAAAGAAGCTAGGGGCAAAATGGTCATCATCACTTTGACCAAGTCAAATAAAGAATTTAAAATATTTTGGTTGGAGGGAAAAGAAAGTTTAAAATTTTGAATTCAAAGTTTGAAAAGGAAGAATTCAAAACTTAAGTTTGAAAAGGAGGAAAAGGACATTCAAAGTTTGAAAAGGAGATTCAAAGTTGGAAAGAGGGTGTTCAAAGTCCAAGAAAGGGGATACCCAAAGACTAAGAAAGGGGGTGCCCACCTCTTTTTCTTTTCTCCTATGCATAATCTTCTACATAAATCTCAGCCATCCATCTTGGAGAGAGGGATTTCCGCAGCCCACCACAAAGGCCGCCCAACAAGACCTACAAGGTCCAACCCGGCGAGCCCACCCAAGTGATAGCCCACAGGGCCCACTTCGGGAGAAAAGCCCAATAAATAAGACTCGAGGAACCAACTCTCCCCCGCGGCCTTCTAGGCTCGGAGGGCCCGAGACAACGGTCAGGTCCCGAGGAAGGTCCGGCCTAAAGCCCTCTCCCCATCCGAGAGAGATAGGCCCCAGCCGATCTATCCGACCCCACCTTCGCCGGGCCATGCCTATCGCTCGGACGTGAGCTAGCATCCCCGAGGCTCGGTAAGACCGGTTGATTATCTGCAGGTGCGACCGTTCAGAGTCCTCCGCCAGCGGGAGAGTCATGGGAGCTGCCGGACTCCAAGGGGATAATGTTCCCACGATCAGGCCATGAAAGCCCCCGTTAAAGATGTAACTCCCGCCGGGAACCCCTCAGCTTACAGGACTCCTGAAGCCGGTGCACTATTTAAGCAAGGGATACCCACCGGAAGGTGGTAAGATGAACTAGGCATTCGCATATCCTAAGCTCCTGAGCACGATTCGCTTCACCCTTTGGTGGAGAGGATTCTCGCGCATCAGCTCTCTCCTCCCCCCATTATCGCTTCCACCATCGCTCTACTGACTTAGCCATCGGAGGGTTTGCCCCAGGGAGATCCCCTGGGCCCTCTGACACGTTTCCCTCTCTTGCAGATTCATCTTCTGGTGATCCACAGCCCGCTCAGGACCCAGCGCGAGATTCTGCCTCTTCATCTGGCGCCGTCTGTGGGAAACGCACGAAGAGTCAAGATGGTAAGAAAAAGCTCAGGGAGGAGATCCACCGGCGGGGCAGGTAAGGCTGTAGCGGCGGCGGGAGGCGCCCCCTCTAGGGTCTCGCAGAGCCCCCCCTCCAACGCCAGCGTCCCCACCAACGGGCCACCACCCCCCCGGCGGAGACAGGGGCACACCTCGACGGTGGCGCCCACGCCTTCCAGGCCCTCAACGAAAAGATGGACGTCCTCGTGGAGCTCATGAGGGCCCAGGCGGCCCGGGACGCGAGGTCCCGCGCCCCGTCAGGAAGTCCTCCTCGAAGGAGTGCAACGCAGCACACCGCCGGAGGCCGCTTCACCCTCCGCGGCCGACAGCTCCTCCGCAACGACGTCGGAGGACCCTCGCAAGCTCCGCCTGCGGAGCAAGAGGCTTCCTCCACGCCGAGGAGAGGGAAGCAGGAAGCGAGACTGCCGCGCCCGGGCACCAGTGCTCCGGGAGATCGCCACGACGCCCCCCCCCCAGCCCCACGGCGCGGCCACAGCCGGAACTGTCTCTCCGGCTACGAGATTTTGAAAGACGGTTCACAGAGCAAGAGCGCGCCCTCCGCGCCCTGCAGAAGACCTCTTTCCCGGAGGACAAGGAGAAATCCCCTTTCTCCGAGTACATCTTGAAGGCAGAGGTCTCTCCTAGAGCCTCCATCCCAACCTTCAAGCTCTACGACGGCCAGGGCGACCCAGCCGACCACTACGATAGCTTCGACGCCCTGGTGACCCTGCATGGAACGCCGGATCCCATCAAATGCCGAGCCTGCGCGGCCACCCTGGTCCAAGGCGCTCAGGCATGGTTCCGGGCCCTCGCCCCGGGGTCCATTCGAGACTTCAGGTAATTCGGGCGAATTTTCAAGGAGAGCTTCGCCGGTAGCGCCCCCCCAAGGTCAGTAGCGGGGCTCCTGGCTCTCAAACAGGCGCAAGGGGAGAGGCTCCGGACTTACGTCCACCGATTTAAATCGGAAGCCCTTAGGATCCCCAGCCTGGATGTGGCCTCAGCCACAACCGCACTGACCGGGGGCACCCGGGACGAGAATCTCCGCCGCGAGCTTGTCCTCCACCCTCCCTCGACCCTTGCCGAACTAGTGACTCTGGCACTGTGCCACGCCGAGTGCGAAGAAGTACTTAGCGCCTGCCGAGATGCAACCGGCTCGGGTCGGGAGGGGGACAAAAAGCGGACCTCCGAGCCAAACCCCGGCTCGGGTAAGAAGCGCGATCGAGAAGGAGAGAGCAAGAGAAAGTACGAGCGGTATACTCCCTTGACCGCACCAGTCTACGAGATCTATGAGGACATCAAAGACTCGGGACTTCTTCGCCAGCCCGAGCCAATGAGGTAGAAGAACCGCAAGCGGGACAGGCATCGCCTGTTCCACGGCAACCACGGGCACCACACCGGAGATTGCCATCAGCTCCAAGATGAGATCGAGCGCCTCATCCGTCTGGGGCATCTAGCCCGGTTCACAACCGGGCACAAAGAAGACCGAGACGCCGCAGAGGAGATCGACAACGCCCCCCGAGGGGTCCACATCAACGTCATCTCTGGAGGAGCGGCATCGGGAGGCGACACCAACCGAGGAAGGAAACGTCATGCCGAGCGGGCCAGCCGAGCCTTAGAGCCCCCCAAAGGCCCGACAATGGAGCCCCAGGTCATAGTCTTCTCCGACCAAGACCTGGAAGGGCTGAGCACCCCGCATGACGATGCCCTCGTTATCTCGGCCACGATAAATCACTGTAATGTAGATAGGATTTTGGTTGATAATGGGAGCGCCCCCGATGTATTATCTTATGACTGTTTTCTCAAGATGGGGGAAGACCCATCCAAGCTCCGCCCGATCCGAACACCCCTTTGCGGGTTTAATGGCCTGGCCACCTACCCCGAGGGAGCCCTAAGCTTGCCGGTCACTATCGGCACCCCACCCAAAACCGTTACGGTCATAGTGGACTTTATAGTGATTAAAGGTATGATAGCGTACAACGCCATTTTCGGCCGAAAATTTCTCAGCCGAATAAAGGCCGTACCATCTACCTATCACCAAAAAATGAAGTTTCCTACCAAAAACGGGTTGGGGGAAGTCCGAGGTAACCAGGCCACGGCTAGAAGGTGCTACAATATCTCGGTGGAAGCCTCAAGGCCGGACGGGAAGGATAAGGGCCCCAGGGGAGTCGAAGGAAAGGCCGTGACCACCGAGCCCGGTGGCGAATTATTAATGGTATTCCTGAACGACGACCCGGCCCTTGGAGTAAGGATCGGTGCCGACCTACCACCAGAGGAACAGCAACAATACAAGGAGTTTCTTTCTGGATACGTCCGGGTCTTTGCTTGGTCCGATGATCAACTCCCTGGTATACCAGAGGAAACTGTGATGCACAAGCTTAACCTCGATGCCACCATGAGACCCGTACAGCAGCGGAGGAGGAAGCATGCGCCCGAGAAACAGGCGATCATCAAGGCGCAGGTCACCAAGAGACAAGAGACTGGTCTTTTTAGACCGGTCCTGTACCCAACGTGGCTAGCCAACGTCGTCCTGGTGCCGAAGACCACCGGCAAGTGGCGAATGTGCGTAGACTTCACCGATCTGAACAAGGCCACCCCCAAGGACTGCTATCCGCTACCGAGCATCGACCAACTGGTTGACTCAACCTCGGGCAACGAGATACTCAGTTTCCTGGATGCCTATTCGGGTTATCATCAGATCCGAATGAACCCTGAAGACGTCGAGAAGACCACCTTCATCACCGACTATGGTGTGTACTGCTACACCCGGATGCCCTTCGGATTGAAGAATGCTGGAGCCACATACCAGCGACTGGTCAACCATATGTTCGAGGGACAGTTAGGTCGGAACATCGAGGCCTACATCGATGACATGCTCGTCAAGACCCCGAGGGCCCAAGACCACTTCACCGACCTCACCGAGACTTTCGACACCCTCTTGAAGTACTACATGAAGCTCAACCCCGCCAAGTGTGCCTTTAGAGTAAGATCCGGGAAGTTCCTGGGTTTCCTGGTCACTCAGCGAGGGATCGAAGCCAACCCCGATAAGGTCCAGGCCATCCTGGACATGCGCCCGCCCACGTGCATTAAAGACGTCCAGCGTCTGACGGGGCGTGTCGCTGCTCTCAGTCGTTTTCTGTCCCGTGCGGCCGAACGATGCTTGCCCTTCTTCAAGCTGATGAGGGGGCCCAAGGTAGCATCTGCTACGTTCGCATGGGATGGGGAATGCCAGACAGCGTTCGCCGAGCTCAAAGAGTTCCTGGCTTCTCCCCCGGTGCTTTCCAAGCCCGTCTCGGGCGAGGTCTTGCTACTCTATCTCTCGGCGACGCCATCGACGGTCAGCTCGGTCCTAGTCAGAAATGACTCGGGAGTCGAGAGGCCGGTCTACTACACCAGCAAGGTGCTCAGCGAGGCCGAGCGGAGGTACCCCGCAACCGAGAAACTCGTGCTAGCGTTGGTTACCTCCGCAAAACGCCTCCGACCCTACTTCCAGGGGCATCCCATCACAGTACTAACTGGCGAGCCACTGAAGAAGATTCTGGCCCACCCCGAAGCCTCGGGGCGACTTGTCAAATGGGCCATCATGCTCGGGGCATACGACATCTCGTATCGGCCACGATCAGCTATCAAAGGACAAGCGCTCGCCGACTTCATCGCCGAGAGCACCATTCCGGTCGAGGACAGGCCTCCGACAGCAACCGGGCCAACCTGGGAGCTGTTCGTCGATGGATCGTCCAACTCGGTCGGCAGCGGTGCAGGGATCCTCCTAAGGTCCCCCGAAGGAATAGAGTTGCAATACACCCTAAAGTTCAACTTCTTGGCATCCAACAATGCTTCCGAGTACGATGCCCTTATCTCGGGGGCCCGCATGGCCCGACGGTTGGGGGCTGAGCGAGTCAGGATCCACACCGACTCCCAGCTTGTTGCAAGCCAGGTCAGTGGCGAGTACGAAGCTCGGGAGGCACCTATGATCAAATACCTCCAGTTGGTCCGGAGCCTGGCCCAGCAGTTCGAGGTAGTCCGAATAGCCCGAGAGCAAAACTCTCGGGCGGACGCCCTCTCCCGACTGGCCTCCTCCCTAGACCCAGAAGGTACACGATCGGTCCTCCTAGAAGAGCTAGAGCGCCCGAGCATAGACTCGGAGCTCCTCGCCATTGACTCGGCCACTCCCGACGACTAGCGCTCCCCCTACCTATCCTGGCTACGAGACTCCCAGGAACCCTCTGACCCTCGAGAAGCCCGCCGGATGAAGTACCAAGCTCGGCGCTTCGTCATCCTCGACAACGCTCTCTACCGAAGATCGTTCTCCGGGCCACTTCTGAAGTGTCTCGGCCCCGACGAAGCAAGCCAAGCTATTGAAGAGATTCATCGAGGCCTGTGCGGAGCACATTCAGGAGGTCGGTCGCTGGCCATAATCCTGCTAAGGCAAGGATACTGGTGGCCGACCCTACAGCGCGACTGCACGGCTTACGTACAACATTGCGACTGTTGCCAGCGGTTCGACCATTTGGTCCACCAGCCGGCCACGCAACTTGTCACCCTTACCGAGCCCTACCCTTTCGCTCGGTGGGGGATCGACATCCTTGGGCCATTCCCAACGGCTCAATCCCAGAAGAAGTTCATCATCGTCGCCATCGACTACTTCACCAAGTGGATCGAGGCTGAAGCAATAGCGAGGATCACCGAGACAGTCGTCTGGGGTTTCGTATGGAAATCGATCATTTGTCACTTCGGCGTCCCCCGAGTGATAGTGAGCGATAACGGGCGGCAATTCGACTCTCGATACTTCCGAGACAGATGTGCCGACCTAAATATCCGCAACCACTTCACCTCGGTCGCCCACCCTCAGGCCAACGGGCTGGTTGAAAATGCCAACAAGACCATCTTGAAGGGCATAAAAACCAGACTCGGCAAGGCTAAGGGTAGCTGGCTCGAGGAACTACCCAGCGTACTATGGTCGCACCGAACGACCCCCAGAACGGCAACCGGTGAGACCTCTTTTCAACTGGTATATGGCACTGAAGCCGTCGTTCCGTTAGAAATCGCCAATCCGTCTCTCCGAGTGATCAGCTTTTTGCCCGAGGCAAACGAGCAGAAGCTGCTCGAGAACCTCGACCTGGCAGACAAACTCCGAGAGATCGCGAACGTCCGAGCTACGGAATACCAGCGCCGCCTCACTCGGTACTACAACACCAAGGTCTGAGGTAGACAATTCCAACCAGGGGATTTCATCCTCAGGAAGACCGAAGCCTCTCGACCACTGGAGGCGGCGGGCAAGCTATCCCCCAACTGGGAAGGCCCCTACCGAGTGATCGAGACGCTCGGGAAAGGTGCGTACAGGTTAGCCACAATGGAAGGGGAACCCATTCCCCGGACATGGAATGCAACCACACTACGTAGATTTTATTTCTGAATACTGTATCAACAAATCGGGTAAAATAAACCCCCTTATCTTTCGCATTCATTCAAGATAACTGTTGGTACATCAGAAAGGCAACTGCCAATATATTACATAGTGAAAAGCAAAAATCCATCTAGCACCGCGGCAAACGGCCATCGCCCGACCGACCCGGTCTTGACCTTCTCGCATCTAGCCACTGACTCTGCCTCGCGTAGAAACTGGCTCGGACAAGAGATGGTCGACCCAGTTGGCTCGGGTGGACCGTGACAAAGGTGACAGAGGGACAGCAAGGAGAAGGCCACCTTTCACGCGAGGAAGGCTACCTTCCAAGTTGGCAACAACCTGGAAAAAGGAGCGCCGTGAAGGTCCCCTCTCTGCCAAACTACCAACTCTTTGGAGGCGAACAGAAAGCAAGCAGCCCCCGAAGAGTGAAAGAAATGAAGAACAAAAGAGAGAGAAAGAGGCTGCGGACAGGGGTGAGGAAGGAACTGGAGCCGCCTCCTTCCCTCCCACGGAGGGGAATGGCGGCCGGCATCCCTAACTCCCCTATCCGCCCTCCATCTCGGCGTCCGCCCGGAAGCCTCGCCGGAGCCAAGAGGAGGCAAACGGCGTGCCCCCGCACGTCGAAGCCCTCTCCAGATCCGCGCGGCGACCGTCGGACCCGTCTCATGCACGCGCGGCGACTATGGGACCCGACCGATATTCCAGGACAGCTGGAACCGGTCGCTCCCCGTCGTCTGCAGCGTCACCTTCTGAAGGGTCCTCCATGCTCCGATCGCGGCGGCGCAACGCAGAGCGAAGACGAGGGAATAAGAGCAGACCGCCGGTGAGAGTCCTAAGTTTTAAGAGGGAAGGAGCACCCTTCGGTCCTTTTTATAGGCCAAGGGAGGCCACGCGCCTTAAATGACCCCCCCTCAAAAACACGCTATAGGACCTCCCCTGAAAGATCACCTCAAATTCCTCGATCCCCACTCTAGCGGGATTCACGAAGCACCTCGACTTTCAAAGCATGGTAATACGGAAGGACGCCCGCGAGAAGTCTCCCGAATCGACGTGCGAAAACGGCGCAAAAAATATCGGCACTTTCCAACTGCCCCGATACGCCAACCAAATCACAGCGAAGATAGCGATCAAATAAAGTAAGTCATTTATTGCCTCCCATAAAAACCTCTTACAAAAGGAAAGACAGACAAAAGGGGCAAAATAAAGTTACATCAGGCCTCGGGCCCACTTTGAAGCTCGGGAACAGCAGTAGGGGACGCGTCACCCCCGGTACCCTCGGCGACGGCCGGCCCGGACACTGACCTCGCCTGTGCGAGAACTGTCCCAGTCGTGAGCCCTCCCGAGGCCTCCGGAGCTGGTGACCCCGTTGGAGGCGATTCCTCCGGTTCTTCCCCGGCCGAAGATGAGGAGCTGGAATCTGACTCGTCCGAGTCATAACTCTGGCCATAAGGAAAATCACCCCCGGCAAGGTGCTCATTGGCATAGTTCATCGCCCGGCGATAGCCCTGCCTGAACCCCTTTCGAGCACCCCGACGGAGCGCTACCTCGTAGTAGGGTAGGGCAGCTGCAATCAGGTCGGCCGAGTAAGCTTCCGAGCCTTTATAGCGCTCGATCACCTCCGCCTCGACCTGCCCGTCCCGAGCCCGCTCCGCCTCGGCCGCACGCTCTTCCGCCCTCGCCAGACGCTCCTCCAGCTCGGTCATCCTCCGCTCGGCTTCGATCATCCGACCCTCCGCCCGGGCTCGGTCCGCCTCAGCCTCAACGCGAAGGCGCTCCGCGTCCTCCGCCCGATCCTGCAGCTCACCGCGCTCAAGCTCCCAGAGGCTATCCAGCTCGATGTGACGTTGACGCTCGTCTTCTAGACGTTTGCTCTTCCTCTCGAGCGATTCTTGGGCCCTTGTCAGCTGCTCGGCCAGTACCTCGGCTTCCCGTCGGCTCGACCGCGCCAACTCCCTGAATGCGAGGAACTCCCACCGGAGCCCCTCGTGCTCCCCCTCGAGCCGGGCCAGTTTCCCCTCGCATCCACCAAGGGTCCAGGCGAGTTTCGACCGCTCCGCCTCCGTCCGGGCGTACGCCTCTGCCATCACGGCCGCTGTCCGAGCTATGACCAGGCCGCCCTCCATCAGGATGTCAAGGACCCCGACAGGAGTGCTGCGCTTCCCCCCCCCCCTCGTCCTATCGACGATCGACCGACAGAGCCGGTACAGGTCACCCGAGACACCGAGCCTGACCAGAGGTTCCGGCAAAGAGGACTGCTCCACCCTGGGCACCCCGCCAGAAGGCCCTGTTGTGACGGCAGAACCAACCGCCCCGCCCGCCACGGTCGGTTGGGGTTGCAACGCCTCCCCGGGCGAACCCCCACCCTCGACCGGCGCCACGGGATCCACCGCACCAGAAGCTACCGGCACTTGGGGTTGCGACGCCCCCGCGGGCGCACCCCCATCTGCACCGACCGAACTCTCGGTCCCAGCGCCGGCCAGGCCGGCATCGGCCCCTTCTGTCCCAACAGAGGGGAGAGCCGACCCATCACCTCCCTCTGCGGGGCCCCTAGTCTCCTCGGCCCCCTCTCGCTCGGCAGATGGGAGAGCCAGCCCGGAAGGGTCGGCCCCATCCTGCCCCCGAGAGGGGAGAGCCGCCGAGCCAGAATGGCCCCCGACGGCGGTAGGAAGACCGGCTTTCCTGGCCCTCTTCCTGGCCTTCGCGGCCTCCCGCAGTTTCCCCACCAGGGGATCCTTGCGCTTCAGACCGGTCGATCGATAAGACCCCTCGGAGGCCGCCCCCTTGCCCTTATCTCGGGCATTGACGCAACCCACCGGGGCATCAGGCTCATCGGCTGCCGAGTCATCTCCCAGATCGATGACCTCGGTCGCCTCCTCCAGAGGCTCCCGCCTCACGTCTGCAGTAAGAAGAAGCCCCGGTCAGGAGGAGAAAAAAGAGCTACCACCCCAGAAAAAGAGCCTCAAGAGCCGTACCTGACGACGTCAACCGCGAGAGAAGATCCCTCGCACGAGCTTGAAGACTCCGGGGGAGAAGGAAGCTGCCGGATCGCCTCCACGGTTATCCTCGCCAACTCTTCAAACGCCGCCGCAAGGCTCCGCGTCTCCGCTGTGCTCTCACGGCGTATCAAGAAGCAAGGAAAGCCTAAAACCCTGGAAGCCTAGAACGATGAACAGCGCCCCCTATAAACCCTTGAGGGTGGCGGCGCGCCGTTCCGTGCTCCGAGAAAAAGGGGGGCCCCTTCGTTTCAAATCCGTCAGGATCATCATTACGGGCCTCGGCGACCGCTATAAGCGACTCCACAACGCCAACGGAATTCCACCCACCTGAGCCACGCTGGTCCAAAGCCTCGAAAAACTACTCATCCGAGCCTCCTTGGCTCGGGAGTAGGAGGGGGACAAGTGGAGAGGGGGATTTCTGCAGCCCACCACAAAGGCCGCCCAACAAGACCTACAAGGTCCAACCCGGTGAGCCCACCCAAGTGATAGCCCACAGGGCCCACTTCGGGAGAAAAGCCCAATAAATAAGACTCGAGGAACCAACTCTCCCCCGCGGCCTTCTAGGCTCGGAGGGCCCGAGACAACGGTCAGGTCCCGAGGAAGGTCCGGCCTAAAGCTCTCTCCCCATCCGAGAGAGATAGGCCCCAGCCGATCTATCCGACCCCACCTTCGCCGGGCCATGCCTATCGCTCGGACGTGAGCTAGCATCCCCGAGGCTCGGTAAGACCGGTTGATTATCTGCAGGTGCGACCGTTCAGAGTCCTCCGCCAGCAGGAGAGTCATGGGAGCTGCCGGACTCCAAGGGGATAACGTTCCCACGATCAGGCCATGAAAGCCCCCGTTAAAGACGTAACTCCCGCCGGGAACCCCTCAGCTTACAGGACTCCTGAAGCCGGCGCACTATTTAAGCAAGGGATACCCTCCGGAAGGTGGTAAGATGAACTAGGCATTCACATACCCTAAGCTCCTGAGCACGATTCGCTTCACCCTTTGGTGGAGAGGATTCTCGCGCATCAGCTCTCTCCTCCCCCCATTATCGCTTCCACCATCGCTCTACTGACTTAGCCATCGGAGGGTTTACCCCAGGGAGATCCCCTGGGCCCTCTGACACGTTTCCCTCTCTTGCAGATTCATCTTCTGGTGATCCACAGCCCGCTCAGGACCCAGCGCGAGATTCCGCCTCTTCACATCTCATTTTGATACAATCTCCACCCTCCATTAACCCAACTTTCCCTATAAATAGCCCATGACAAGGAGGTGAAGGGGACTTCTTCTTTTGGCTCTTTCTTCTCTAACATTAGGCCACGGTTTTCTCCCCCTTATGTTAGTTTTCAGCTCATGCACTCTTCATCAAAGTTCTTTGTTTTCAAGTCCTATACAACTTCTTCTTCTGCATCATCTTCTAATTACCTCTAGTTTGCAAGATATTTCATACTTTTTACTATTCTGTTCTATGAATTTTCAGACTGTGTTCTTCTCTGTTATTCCATATGTTTCACCTTCCTCCTTCACTATTCTCCTCTTACTGTCTTAATATAAGTTCTTTGTTGTTAAGTGTTTTACAATTTCGTTTTCTACATCACCTTCTAATTCTTTCTAGTTTTGAAGTTATTTCTCATTTTTCAACCTTCTATCCTGTGATTTTACTGTTCATCCGAGCAGATCACTCCCCTTCTTTCTATGATTTAACAATCTTCCTTACATTTTCTCTCCCTGTGCCCTTCATAAAAGTTCTTTATCTCTTCTCCCTCTTAAACCTCTTCTTCTTGGGAATCCCCTAATTCCTCTTGAGTTCAAAGTTATTCACCCTCCAAAGGTAGCTTCAACGATGAAGGTGACTTCCTCCCGGTGTAGATGACATCTTCCGCAAGGTGGTTCGTGATCAAAGGCCAAGAGAGGACGGCGCCGTCATCACCATTGCTGATACCATCTCTAAACACTAAACTCCATGTTTTTCTTGTTCTTATTACTTTTGTGTTATTTCACCTCATTGTAATCTTATTGCGTCATTAGTGTAATCTTATTTCACATTTCATGTACTCTTTCTTTTAAGTTAATAAAAAGAGTTGTTCTTTTGATCTAGTTCTTGATCTTCTACCCTCTCTATCTCCTTCTTTTATCTCTTCTTTTAACTTCATGCAATTATTTTCTATAGCATAGGCGCATAGTCATGGTATTTTCAATTAAGTGTTTGGTTTGTTCATCATTTCACTATTTCTTTAAGCAAAGCCAAATCACAAGTGTTTTACAAAGGACTCTAAGATTTTTAAGTCTAAAAATTTCTTCTTCCCTGTGGATTCGACCCGTGCTTGCCATAGTACTACGTTCTCTTTTGATCATTTTGTGCGAGTTCGGTTTTAAGATTGTTAGTGCGAGTGTAGTAACGACATACATTTCTGCGTTATCAACCACTAGAGCTGGGTGGAGGCCATAATAGCCATTATTTGATGGCCATGGACCCCAAGGGAACATACACAGTAAGGATTTCAGATCTCGTTTCCCATGAACCCATTTATTCCCTATAAACAACTCCTTTTTGCTAGCAAAGGACCCCTTTTGACCTGACAGTGAATCCCAAGATAATGACCCTTGCTTTTTGCCTTGGCAACTAAATTCTTCCTATAATTACACCTTCTATTGAGTAGATAGAAGCCTCTGCCCTCATCATGCTACGTGCAAAGAGAATATCATCTTCTTTTCCTCTGCCTTAGGAGACGTGAAGGGACGTCTTCTTCCTATATCCTATATCCTGCCACAGAAGAGGTAGGTGTTCTCAAGATCAGGCTTAATTAATAGTTAAATCGGGTTACATGCATGAATAGGATAGTTATCACCTGGTGTCCATGCGTTCTTCCATTTTAATTCTTGTTAAATTACCTCATGTTTAGAAATTTATATCTATGGAATTAAATCTTAAAAATATTGTATGAGCATGATCTTACAATCCTACTATTTGTCCATGTCTAGCCATATCTTTACTTCCTGATTTTTTGAATATTTTTTTAAAATCATGAACTGTAAGTTACGTAATTAGTTACGTGAAGGGTATACGGAGGATAATATTTATGGCCCACTTTAAAAATCAATATCTCACAAGATAAAAATGATTAGGAAAATATAATGGTTACCCATTAACCACCTCGATTTACTCTACCATAGAAAACTATCAAATAAATTTTTGGCCTTAAAAACAAAATTGAGTGAATAGTAAAAAGATACTATTCACGACCCACTTCAAAAATTAATATCTCACAAGATAAAAATATTAGAAAAATCTAACTATTACCCATTAACCACCTCAATTTACTCTACCATAAAAAATTATCAAATAAATTTTTGGCCTTAAAAATAAAATTGAGTGAATAGCAACAGTCAACTATTGATCGTTACTATTCACGTGATCAAAACTTGATCGCTCATTGCAAAAGTGCACCGACTTTGGTTTGTGTGCTACAGTGATGTGCACCGACCTTGGTCTGCATATGCACCGATCTTATAACCTTGAAAATCGCATGTGCACTGATCTCGTAGCAGGATAGTCTTGACTGTGCAAGGACGTAAACAGTACTGCACCGACCTTATCCTGTAACATGCACTGACTTTAGTATTCATTGACTCGCATGTGCACTGACCTCGTAGCAGGCTAGTCTTGACTGTGCACAGACGTAAATAGTTCTGCACCAACCTTGACCCCTTTTACCACTAAACCTGCACTAACCTTATAGCATGAACATTGATGTGCACCGACCTTGGCTCGCATGTGCACTGACCTCGTAGCATGCTAGTCTTGACTGTGCACGGACGTGAACAATACTGCACTGACCTTGACCCCTTTTACCACTAAACCTGCACTGACCTTGTAGCATATGCACGGACTTGTACAGTACTTACATAGACATTATCATGCAACATGCACTGACTTTGTAGCGTATGCACGGACTTGTACAGTACCTGCACAGACCTTATCATGCAGCATGCACTGACCTTAATATGCACAAAGAAAACTTGCACATACCTTATCATGCAACATGCACTGACCTTGTAGCGTGTGCACGGACTTGTATAGTACATATACAGACCTTATCATGCAACATGAACCGACCTGAACAATATGTGCACCAACCTTATATAGAGACCTATACCTACACAAGCAAAAGATGCACCGACCTGAATAGTACCTGCACCGACCTTTCCCCTTTGCAGGAACAGTACCTGCACCGACCCCCTTGTGTGCATAACACATGCACCGACCCTGCCCCTTGCGTGAATAGTGCTAACACCGACCCTACCTTTGCATGAATAGGAAAATGCACCGACCCTGCCTTTGCGTGCATAGAACATGCACCAGCCTTGCCCCTTGCGTGCATAGAACATGCATCGACCGTGCCCTTGCATGCATAGAACAAGCACAGACCCTGCCCCTTGCATGAATAGTGCTTGCACCGACCCTGTCTTTACATGAATAGGAACATGCATCGACCCTGCCTTTGCGTGCATAGAACATGCACCGACCTTGCCCCTTGCGTGCATAGAACATGCACCGACCCTGCCCTTGCGTGCATATAACATGCACAGACCCTGCCCTTACGTGAATAGTAATGTGCAGAGGCCTTCAATATGCATGAATAGTAATGTGCACAGACCTTCTATATGCATGAATAGTAATGTGCACAGACCTTCTATACGCATGAATAGTAATATGCACATGCCTTCTATATGCATGAATAGTAATGTGCACTGACCTTTTATATGCATAAATAGTAATGTGCACAGACCTCTTATATGCATGAATAGTAATATACATCGACCTTAGTTATGTATTTCTACATGAAAAGTAAAATGCCGCCTCACCTTGACCGGTTGACATCTTTGACCAGTAGTGTTGACTTTTACCTATAGCATTGATTTTGACCAATAATGTTGACTTTGACCAATATTTGTATTGACATTCTTTACATGACTTTTTACCATCTCCTTAACCTCGATTTGTCTATGTGTCATGCATTTTAAGTAGATGGTCATAATTCATCATTTACACTTGAGATGTCTTTTGAACTCTATTCCTGAAAATCTATCTTATGTTCTTACAAGGGTAAACTTCTTGAAATTCTATATTGGCTATATAAATGAGAGTGGATGTCAAAAGTATACATGAAATGTTATGCGTATAGGGCCCGGTCTGGTCCTGGGAGGAGCACCCAAAGGTACTTGTGCCCATGGGAGTTTATTGACCATGGTGTTTGGCATTGCACCGAAGTACTTGCTTACTTGACTTGACTTGAGACGTTCCCACTCACTTTCCCGTGACATGCTTGACTTGCTTGACATGGATTGCTTGGCGCGGAAAAGGACGTTTACTTCCTTGAATGATATAAATGAGATAGCCAATTCTATTGTACTACTTGCTATTACACGAACTTGAGATCGCTTGCTGGAATACTAATTTCTTGAAAATACTTGTGCAATTACTTACAAATTACTTGCTAGTTCCTTATTATTACATCGTATTAAAATTCATGAGACACTCTCTTGATACAATTCTTGATATTCTTGCATGTTCCAACATGCATCATTATACCGCATGAACTTGTAATTAACTTAAAGATTGTTAAAACTTGAGATATAATTCCTACTGAGCGATTCGCTCATAAAGTTGCAATTCTAATATTTTTCAAGAAACTTGGATAGCGACCACCACCCGGATGGGACCGATACCAAGTGATGAGTGCTAGAGTCACAGTTGGATGTACCGTCAGCTAGGTTTAGTCCTTTAGATTTTAGGTCCTTTGTCATGCATTTCCAATTATAATTAAGGCTTGTAAGCTATGATACAATTTCTGTCATTTCAGTCAATTATGATTAAGTTGGTTTGAATTATGTAAAAATTAGTTTGGAATATTGTCATCTTGGACTATGGTTTATGTTTAAATTTTAAATTAGTAAATGAATTATCGAGTAGAATCCGCGCTCTGATCTTACGTGAATGACACGAACGATATAGACGCGTCACGGATCCAAGTGTCTTCCGCGCTCGAGACGTGACGGTCTTCGTGGTATCAGAGCCTAGGATTATAATTTCCTAGGTAAAACCTAAGTCTACGGATAGATTTGTACCATACCCGGTGAGATGGGTAGAGACACAGGTTAAGTTCTATTATGACATCTGACCTCTTAATAAAACCCAATATTTATTGCACTTAAACTCTTTTGTAGGATCGTGGCTGCTGAAAGAGAACAATGATGTGAGATGCAGCCCACCGTGCAAGAACTGACACAGGCGCTACAACAAGTGGCGCAAGGCGGTGTTTGTAGATTTGTTTAATGGTTCCTACCCCTCCCCCTTTAAATTAATACATGCATAAATATGTGAATCAAAGAAAATGGGGATGAAAGGATGATAAATACTAACCGTGATCGCCACCAAAGTTCCAACAACACCGAAAGGATGAAGAGATATGAGAACGGCACCGTGTACCTTGGAAAATGATGGAAACTTGATCACGCTTGAAACAAGGTGTGGGGAATAATGTGGATTCAAACCTCCTCATCCTCCAGCCGGCTAGAAGAAGAGGGCCTCACGTTGTGTTCATGCTCTCCTGCTAAACAAAGCCACAAGATAAGAGAAAACCCATTAGAAAATTAAAGTGTAGTATCAATCCCAAAGTGATAAAATAGGGGTAGAAATTGAGGGCAAACTCATCAGGGGGAGGTTTTTAACCCCTGTGGAAGGGTGAAAATAATAGGTGTGTGTGTTGTGCATGCATAAGATTTAAAATCACGGAATTTGGTTGAGAGAGTAGAGAGAAATCGTTGATGCAAAATGAGAAAAAATGCATATGTAGTAGAAAGTGTAGAAAACTATGATGATTTATGATTTTAAGGAGAGGAGAACTAAGAATATAGACCATGGAATTAAGCCCAAAAGGATGCAATGGAAAGCCAATACTTCCCTCTTCAAGTCAGGGTCGAAGGATTGAGTCGGCGGTGCAGCATGGCTTCGTCCCGAGTTGAAGAAGAGCCCCCCCGTCGCGACTGTAAACTGGGCAGTTATTTATAGGAGCAAAAAAGCCATTAAGTTTAAATCTAAGATGAACACCCAAAATAAGGGATTTAGATGCACAAAACTCCAGATAATAGTGGGGATAAGAGTCCTAGATCAATTAGAGATGATCTGGAAGCTTCTCCTAGGAGAAAATAGATCAAACAAGGTCTCTAAAAAGTCTCATGGTGAAGAAATCAGAGTTCAGGAAGTTTATAACTCTTTGTCTAGCATACGGTCTATCATAAGACTGCCTATAGAGAAAGCGGTCTATTAAAGGACTGCATGAGGACGACAAACGGTCTAGGGGGTGACCGCAAGGCTCTAGGGGTCAAACGGGATGATTTCAGGCAAGTTTGGACTTAGCGGTCTATCACAGGACCGTTTCTTGTTGTCTAGCGGTCTACTAATAGACCACTTCTTGGGCCTTAGCGGTCTACCAATAGACCGCTTGGCGGCTGGAGGAACATTTTGGGTAGACTGCACGCGACTTTGGAAATTAGAGTGTATCTCTCAAACGGTGCAGAACTAGTGAAAGTGGTAGAAGAAGAAATTATAGATAACTTAAAGATGAACAATAGGAGAGAGAAAGATAAGAAAATGATTAAAATATGGAGAAAATTGGGCAAGAACAGAGAGAAAGAATTCTGGGATGTTGGTGAATAGCATAGCATGCCGGAAAAATATGAATAACTTGAAATTGTTGGAGAACTGGCCAATGGCGTAGAATAAGAAATTGTAGGTCTTTAAAAGATGAACAACTTTGGTGAAGGACACATTTTGAATGTAGGAATGAAAGGGGATGAAAAATAGCCATTTTCAAAACTGCGCAATGATAGTAGCCGAATGCTCGATGGAAAGTCGACCAAAATGGGCCGTAAGGCAACTTAGGGGACTAGAAATTGATAAGATAAGCTTTAAGGCTATAAGAAATCATGATCTCCAAAGTCTAAAGACTAGGGAATAATGATAATGGGCTCAAAATCCGTCCAAGGAAGGCTCCAAATCAATGGGTAATTCGGGACATCAAAAATGATGAATAAGAGAAATAACGCAACTCGTGGGACTAAAAACGGGTGTCAACAGATGCCCCTCCTTGATGTCCGTTTTGCAGGGGAACGAGCGAGAGCGACGCGAAGGTGAAATGAAAATGAGATGGAGCGAAAGTGATAGTGACGTAAAATGGAGATGAAGCAGAGATGAAGCGGAGAGAACTGATAAACGGATATCAAGGCAAAAGACACTCGTCATAACTAACAAGCGATAGGAAGTCTCCCAAAAACACCCACTAACCACTAAGAATGGATGACGCGGGTGAGACATGTTTGGAGAGCTAAACTAAGGGAAAAGGAAACACGACCAGCCTCATTGGGGACACAATCCACAGACAATGAGTGGGTCGGAAGGAAACACAGCATAAGAAGCTAGAAAATGAGAGATAAAATTGAGATAAAATCCAGACAGGAATCACGCTTGCCAACCAGATCAAGCAGACAGATTAGAGAAATCATTCAAATTTGGAGTAGAATGAGGATCTCTTATCCATGAGAAAGGCAACACAATCATCCATTGCTGAGGAGAAATCTCGAACGGATCATGAGATGTGAGTGCTCAAAATGACATGATGCATGCTGCGCTAAAATAAAGAAATCATCAAAATGAATGCAAAGAAAGATAAAATAGAAAGTACTTAAGGATATTATTACTAGACTGAGCCAAGACGGGGTCAAGAGTCTTCTTGCAATAACGGCGTGCGAGACAGAGTCTATCGTCCCCCCACCCGACTCAAACTAACGGCCTATCCAACGATTAACCGTATGCTCTTAGATCATGATCATTTTTGTTAAAGGGGAACATCAGATCCCAGAACACACGGGCAATCAGCCAATCCTTAAGAGGCTATAATAATGTATATATCATATATTAATGCAACAATGAGTAGGGATAGAGAGCCATACCTGACTTACCTGCCAAGCGAAATGCCATTTTTTGAATTTTCCAGATTTTTTGATTTTTCATGTATAAGACAACCAAAAGTGATATGAACAAACATAAAGATGAACATAACGAAGATAACATAACAACGAAATGAATGACAGACCACACAACATGATCAAAATGAATGAAAATAACACAACCAGACAAACAAGCACACATATGCAATGGCATGAACAAACCACATGTATGCATGATGAACATGGTGGGACAAGATAATAATGCAGTGAGACAACACACGGTTGAGACAAAAACACGTGAGACAACAACACATGTAGGATGACAACATGAGATGAGACAACATATGCAGGATGACAACACGAGACATGATAGATATGCTCTTCAATCAAGCTGAAGATCAGACAAAGTAGAATCGCCGGGTTCATAATCATGAGGCAAAGAGCCCTCTCATAGAGATATGATCAAAGTGAGCTAAAGCTAAGAAAAGCATGAGAAGGACATGAGCTTCAGAATATATTGAGAGACAAGATTGAAGAAGACAGAACAGATCAGAACCACGTGAACAAGAGATAAAGCAAATGATAAGGAGTAAAGGTCTTGAGTACCTGCAACCTGCACACTGAGTAAACAGATCATACCTATCCAAATATTTTTAGATTTTTTAATTTTCTTGATTTTTTGGATTTTTTGATAATTTTTGATTTTTTATTTTTGAAGTATTTGATTTTTTTAAGATTTTTGACAATATCTCATTTTTTAGAATTTTTTGACAATATCTATTCTTTTTTGAAAATTTTGACAATATCTTATTTTTTAGAATTTTTGACAATATCTCTTCTTTTTTATTTTTTTTGAAATAGCAATCTGCAGCACTAAAGGTGGGCTCAAACTACTGGCTAGGGATCGTCGTCTCTCCCCTCTTATTGAAGGCTTCCCTTGAGCAGGGCGTGCAAGTGAGGGTGGCTCACCACAACCAACCGCCTCTAAAGAACGGTGCCCCTACTAAGGCCATACCTAGGATACAACCCAGCCTAAGAGGGAGAAATATAAGAAAATTTGGGATAAGCTTTATGTAAGATAAGAGACATCAAGATTTGACTTTCTTTCAGGGCACTACCCCTCAAAGAGTAGGTCTGTTGCGTCGGGGCATTATGTCTTTGATTTTTAGACCCATATTTATCAGGCACGCATGCGACCGGGCTCATGACGTCCCATGGGAAACTGTTCTGCCACTCTTGCCATGCCTTTTAATCATAATTTTGCATTGATTCATCCATTTATTTTTGACAGCCCTTATTGGCTAGATTTTATATGAACGCTCATATTCGAGGGTCAAGATTGCCCCTATTTGAGACCTCTCTCGTATTAAGGAGCGCCTAGGTTGGTCATCTCATCCATCAATCTCTTACCTCTGCACTTGGTTGAGAAGATAAAAGAAAAGACCTTTGTGCATACCCAGAGTATGGCCAAAGCAGCAGCAGTGTGCCTTGGAGAGATCGGCTATGGCTTGCCGTGAAGTGTGTGAAAAACCCATGCTAAAAGGTCACCCTCAACGATCGGGGAAAAAAACTACACTCCCAGGGCGGAGCTATCACCAGCCTGAGAATGCTGTAGAAGCGAACTCTTTTGACACCAAAATAACTTAATTAACTAAGACCACTCATATGTGTTGAGGAATCCAGCATCATAATAACAATGGGCATGAAGTAATAATGGAAATGATAGCACATTCTTGCACAAAATAAAGATACCTTGTAAATCTATGGCGTAGAAATAGCATCCTGAAACAAGAGCTTGATCATCGAGCTTCATGTTCCTTGCTTGACAGGACAAAGATGAGAGGATAACAAGGTTTCAAGATTCCTTGACACGGAGGAGTGACAGACATCAAATTGGACAAATAAAGATAAAAAGGAAGAGAGACGAGGGATAGAACTCCCTCGTTAAGGTGCAGAGACCCTGATAACAAGGAACAAAAAACAAAAGAAACCAGATCAGCTGAGAACAAGGCAGGCTAAAGTCTCGAAAACAGTAAGAAAAAGGGCAATGACCCTGAAAGGGTGAAGAAGAGTGAATAGGAAGGTGAGAAGGAAAATCATCTGGCGTGGTCGGAGAAGAGGAATGGGAATCACCCGACATGGTCGGGGAATGAGAATGAGAGACACCCGACAAGGTTGGGGAAAGAGAATAGGAGACACCATATAAGGTCGGGGAATAAGACGAAGAATCACCTGATAGAGTCAGGGAAGAAGAATGAAAATCACCCGACAGAGTTGATAGGTGCAAAGAGTCCTAGAATTGTATGCTCTGATACCAATTTTTAGGACAGGTGCAATGGATTCAGAGGGGGGTGAATGAATCCCCTATAAAAATTTCGCCCAAATAAAACTATAGCTGATCGATCCGCAGAATTAACTCACTTAGATGGCTCAACAAGATCACTGTTACAAAAAGGCTCGCACTCGAACACTTAATATGGACAGTTGGATGAAACACTTAGTCACTCAGTGAATCCAGAAAACTCAAAATGTTCAGATGAGCAAATCTAATTATGAATCTATCATGGACCAACATGTGATCAATCCAAAGTGAGTCTCTCAAGACCACTATCGAATGAACGATATGCGATAGAATTCCTTGCTAGATTGAAGATTCAAATCGTGCCTAAGCATACATCTAGCAGATCATACAGAGCGATCAAACCACTGCACAAAGGATTTTTAGGTGGTTCGATCCTCCAGATCTACGCCCACCCCACACTCAAACCAGAGTGTAGATTCCACTGACAAACAGCTTGAAAACCGATGGGCAACACAGCTTGCCTACAAACCGCTAATTAACAGCTTGCGCTGGGCCTTACAGCTTAGTCGACCACTGACTTACAGATTGATCGCTGGGCATTACAGCTTCGTCATCCACTGGGCAATACAGCTTGGCCGTCCAGAGGAACCAATACTCTGCTATCGCTGAGAGACATAGCTTGCTCTGCAGACTAACAGCTTGAATAAAGTTTCAAAAGAAAACAAAAGACAAGAAAACACAACAACTGAAAACTCTAAACAATATCAACACAGATGTGGCTCCCATGGAGCTGAATGGATTGGATTTGGTCCAGTTTCTAACAGGGATAGATTCTTCTGATGAAGCTTTTCTTCTTCTCCTCGAACTCTATATTTCTCTCTCTATCCTTCTTTCTCTTCTACTACCTCTATTTCCTCTCTCGAACTCATGAACTCTGTTCTTTCTCTTCTGCTCTCTCTTTCTTCTTCTTTTGCTGGCTCTCTTCTTTCTCTTCTGCTCTCTCTTTCTTATTCTTTTGCTGGATCTCTTCTTTCTCTTCTGCTCTCTTACTCTTCTCTCTGGCTGCAATCAGATGTCTTCTGTCAAGCGTCTCTCCCTTTGCGCAGAAGAAAGGTCTTATATAAGGCTTCAGTCTGGGACCCACTAGCTCACACCCTAGGAATGTGGAGAGAGAATGTTCCCGCCACGAAGCTTCAGGAATCTTTCAGCCACGTGTCAGAATCTCCATCGTTTAGCTATCCACGTGGTAGCTTCTTAGAATAATGATCAGCCTTAGATCAAGTGCCACTTGTTTGTTCTGCTTAGCATGCTCCTATTCTTCTGATCCTCGTAAGTAAGATACTCAGGTGCACATAAGATGCTCGAAACATGGTTTTCCTCAATTGATCACTTGCGTGCTTAAGTTCCATATAAATGCATGCACCGACTTAGTTTGTTGTTCCTGGTCGTGCTAGCAAAGGCATTGCACTAACTTGTTGGAGTAGTCGTGCTGGTAAAGACGTTACATTGACTTGCTCGTGCAGAGAATGGATGCTTCAACTTTGAAGCTCATCCATATGAAAATCTGTTCACACAGCAGTCAAATGCATAGACTTAATAAGGCGTACAAGCTAGTGTGCATGAGCTCAATAGTTGTTATTCAAGAGAGTATGCACAGACATAACCTGAATGCAGAGTTAGGAAATGCACAAGCTACACACACGCACATGCACAGACTCAGTGTTTACATGCAAGCATATGCACAGACTTGACTCCAGTACATGGCCAACAGATACACTGACGCAGAGTACAAACATTGCACAGACCTAATCAAGCCAGAGATGAAAGTTGCACCGACTTAGCTATGCACATGCATAGACCTCATGCGCTATGCAACACAAAGTGCCCAAAGTTATCTTGCATAGACTCTGTGCGTGCACCAATAAAAGTTGCACCAACTACAAACCTGCACTGACCTAGATATGAACTAACATCAACATACACCGAGGTCGTATGACAGAACTTGCACCGACTATGTGCAAGCGTGGAGCAGCAAGAAGGGCACCGACCTTTTATTGCCTAAGACAAGACTTGCACCGACCGTGTATGTGCAGGATGGCCTATACCTTATATGCAGGTGAGTAGACTTGAACATGTATGCACAGACCTTGTCTAAGCTGGCTATCATGTATCCACATACCTTGTCTAAGCTGGCTGTCATGAAATGCACGGACCTTGAATGCATGCTAGTAATGCTGTCTATACTAGCATTGACCTTGAGCTATTCGATGAAATGCCATGCACCCTGATGAAGTTGTATGTAATATAACATGCCAAAATCAGATGCTCATTCAATCATGCTCATTCAATCTTTCATGCAAACACAGTGTGACTTATAGTGTTTGTTATCATCAAAATCACAGGGGCACAACAATTTCCTCCTTTTTGATGAAGTCAAAGGGGGAGAATATATGAAGGATGACATGACAGCATGCAAAATACAGGATCTTTCAAAGAATAGGGGATTTTCAATAAGATACTTATTTTATAAATCTGAATAAACGGATGGTTTAGATTCTTCCATTATAGGGGCTTATGAATTTTTATTTGAACATCATGGTTTAAATATGGTGTATACATAGTTTGTCAATAAAATTATGTACTCATATCTGAACATCAATGTTTAATAAAAGTGAACCAAGCCCTCATATTTATATATTGATTAACCTCCCTTCATCTTACTCAGTCAATTTCAATGACTTCTTTAGAAATTAAAATCATTAGTATTGAGGTTAAACAACTTGAAGGAATTCAAATTTGGTTCCTGAGGATCTACCATACTTCTTTAAATAATTTCAGATTTTTCTTTATGCACAGTATAAGATTTCATAGCAAGTTTACCAGGTGCAATTAAGTTCAGTACACACCTTGTGACTAGAGGATACACGTTGATTGGATGCCAGTATCCCTAAACACTTAGTATGACTATCTGTCATATTTCAGAGATAGTATTAACACCTCATGACATACTTCACCTTATTTCATTGATAAGTGAGGTATATTTCTCAGTGTTCAAGCCATTGCTCTGCCTGGATTTTCAATGAATTTTATTTAGCAGAGTTAATTATGGCACTTCATGACACAGTCCTCTAGACTTCATGGTCAATAGACATGGTTTCTCAGTGACCAAAATCATTGCTCTGTCAGAATTTACCCTTAGGATCATTTCAGATTCATCAGATGTTTAAAAACAATACTTGGTTAAGGTTTACTAAAAATGAGTCAAATATTTTCAAGATATTCATATCCAAGCTCAATGAATACATTAGGCTTAAACCAATATAATCTTTTAGCCATTCATAAATCTTTATAATGGAATATTCTTTAATGAATTGATTTTCAGATTTATAATCAAGGTATACGAATTGAACCCTTCTCAATTTCTGAAGTTTTATTGAGATTTAGTAGCATTAAAGTTGTGAACAGTACAAGAGTTTCAAGCATGTAACAAAGATGAGCACAACAATGAAGGTGTCGACATTTGACAAAGCATTTACAAAGATGATGTCGACTCACTGTGTCGACACTTCCAATCAAGACAATTAATAGGTGCAGCAAAGAATATATCATAGAGAATTATAGATATCGAGAGGTCCATCAGATAGATTTACTCAAGAAAGACCAGCTCAGAAGATTCAAAGTCAAATCAGAGCCAAGTTCAGATACGTGAAATGGATGATCTCAAAATAAGGATGGGAGCTTTAGATGACTGATTTAAATAACAAGAAACTAGATGAATAGCCAGCAGAATACAATCTTGTTATATACTTCCCCTTAATGAATGCAATCTTGTTATTTTCAATATGAGTGATGTGCAATGAATTCTGACATAAGTGTATGCATTTGACAACATGTATGCAATGCATTGACTCCCCCTAATTAAATGCATTGAATCATCATATATGTCATGCAGACAATGCATGGGACTTTATGTACGGGAAGTCATGGACTATGCTTATGGATGCATTGGGGGCATGTGTAGTCCTATCAGATTTTTAATGACTATGCAAGACACATGTGGCATGAAGACATGCAAGAGCTAGACAGACTCCCCCTGACTTTATGCAATGTTTGCAATGAAGGCTAAACATATGATTTTATGACTCATGCTCATTCAGATAGCCCTATTAAGCAATATGACCCATGGTACTAGGCGGAGAACTTGGTCTAAAGGACCATCTCACACATAGTAAGAACCTCCAGATAGACTTCACCTGCCTTTCAGTAGCTTACCATTTGATATACCATAGTGGTCATGCATGACAATGCAATACCAACAATCCTAAGTGCATCAGATTTTCAACGACTGTATGTCAAATACATGTATATGTAGTTCACATATATGCACAAATATGCAAATTGAGTTCATGAGTTTCTAACCTTCTCTACGTGTACAAACAGATCTCAAAACATTAATACATGTAGATGAAAAATGAATTCAACATATCTTCAATGAGTATGTACACATACAACTCAAAATATGAATGTATAGACTCATGTTGCTCAATGCACTTGTTAAAGCAAATAAAAGTGTATGCATGAGAATTTTATTTAACAACTTAAGCATGAAATGCATCAAATGAGATTTCTACATGGTTCAAATGAACAAGCCTGAAGAATGCAAGAATGTTACCTGGCAATTTCAGAAATGGGGTTTTCATACTAGGGTGTCTTGGTTTATTTATCTCTCTTTATTTTTTCAGCTCCAAGGCACTCCTGCAAACACAGAACCTCATTTTGCAAGTTGAGGTACCTAAGAATTCTTGGGTCCTCCATGGTCAGTAGCACCTCTAAATGGTGCTCTCCACAGTTTTTGAGCATGAGAGTCATCGAATTTCATCATGAAATAGTTAGACATAGAATGTCCAAACTAACTACAGTGATTACAAGAATTCTTACTATTTTTCATGTTCACATGAGAATTGCATTTATGTGCATGAACATGATTGCTTCTATTTTTCACATGCAAGTTTGATCCTTTTTTATTAATTAGCCAACAGTCAGCGGCCATGTGGTCTAATTTCCCACATTCAAAGTATGAAAGGTTTTTTCTTTTATCAATCAGATTATTTCTAGCAGCAGCATAGAGAACAGGGAAGTTTACAGATTTAGAGTTCAATCTATTTCTCTGAGCATGCCAGCAGTCCTTGACTATATGGCTATGCTTTCCACATTCAAAGCACCTAATGTGCTTTCCCTTAGAACCAAGATTATTTCTTTCAGAAATATTTTTGTTAACAGGGAAATAAACAAATCAAGACTTAAATTTCTTTCCCTGATTATGCCAACATTCAGCAGCAATGTGGCCCAATTTGCCGCAATGAAAATATTGAATGTTACTCTTATGATTTGCATGATTTTTAGCATGAACATTCCTATCATGCAATTTTCTAGCATTGAGGTCATCATGTTCCATTAGTTTGCATTCATGCATGAGATGACCTACTCTATGACAGTAAAAGCATTTAACCTTGTTGTTTTGCTTAGAAGAAGGCTTCTCATCATTGGAATTCCTAGCATGAGTTCTATCAATCTTCAGATCATCCTTCCCCATAGCAAAACAATCAATCATCTCATGACCAAGTTTTCCACAGTAAAAACATTTGACGTTCTTCCTAGAGACAGAGAACATCTTGGCCTGAGATTTTTCAGCATGCAATTTGTTTCTTTTCTTTTTCAATTCTTTCTTTTGCATATTTTATTCTATTTTTGAGTTTTAACTGCAACAGATTTCTTTGGAAATGTCCTAGAGGTTCCAGCTACATTAGTACTTCGGACAAATGTGGTATAAAGCTGGTTCCTCATGAGCCTTTTTGTTTCAGAAAAATTATCGGTCTCCTCACTTTGATTACTCACTTCATCTTTCAAGGATGCTTTTGACTTCTCTTTATCTTTTAGAGTTTTTGACAGAGAGTTTTTCAATTCACAAATTTCTTTTTCTAAGGAAGCAATGTGTAATTCATAACTGGAAATCTCCTGTTCATTGCAATTAGCACATTCACTTAGCACTTCGTTTGCATTTTTATATTTCTCAAGTTCTTGTTCCATATTACTCAATTTTTTAGATTCTTCTTTACAAGCAGTTTTTCCCTTTTCTAATGCAAGAAGTCTTTCAGATATAGCAGTGTTCAATTACTTGAGTTCTTCATTCTGTCTTATTAACTGCTTATTCTGAGCACGTTCATTTATCAGAATATGATCATCATTGTTTGATCTTAGTGGTTCTTTTAATTCAAAAATTCTAGAATGCAATTCGTCATTTTCATTTTTCAACAGAGAAATTTGTTCTTTATGCCTGACAAGTTCAGCTTAATTTTCTTCTTGAAGTCTTTTAACCTTTCCATTATTCTCTACAATCTGTCTCTTGTAGATTTCATTTTCAGACTTCAATTCATTTATTTCTGAAACAATATTTTCAAAATCTTACAATTGTTTCTTATAATTCTGAATATCAGTCAAGCAAACATCATGAGACCTTTTCAGTTTTGGGCAATTTTCACAGGATTCATTCGAACTAATCTGATTAATCTTTTTCTTCAACTTTTTATTCTCAGATTGAATTTTCCTAGATTTCTCTAGCAGTTCATCATACATTTCTACCAATTCATCAAATGAAATATCTTCTGATTCAGTGCTTACCTGGGATGCTGCTTCTTCAGTCTGATCCCTTCGATTGGCCATCAGGCACTCTTCTTTTCGCCCCTCATGAATAGATATGATTCTATCCATGATCTCTTTTCCAGATGTACATCTTGCAATACAGGAAACATATCAATGTTTACTGAATCTCTCAAAGTGTTAAAGACAAGGCTATTCTCACTATCTTTTATCCTATCCTCTTTAAACCATTTGGTCTGATTTTGAGGTAATTTATGTGGGACTTTGATATGAGACTCCATAATTTTATATCAATGGAGTTCACGTATGTACAAAGGCCACCAAGCCATGAATTAAGATTGGAACCATTGAAAACAGTAGGAGATGCCATTAATGAGATTCAAGCATAGACCGGACAGTAAACTCAGCAAAATCAAGGATGCACCTAAAACCAGCAAGATCCTTTGTAGATCATTGGATATGATCAATCAGAGACCTGCTCTGATACCAATTGATAGGTGCAAAGAGTCCTAGAATGGTATGCTCTGATATCAATTGTTAGGACATGTGCGATGGATTCAGAGGGGGGGTGAATGAATCCCCTATAAAAATTTTGCCCAAATAAAACTATAGCTGATCGATCCGCAGAATTAACTCACTTAGATGGCTCAACAAGATCACTGTTCCAAGAAGGCTCACACTCGAACACTTAATATGGACAGTCGGATGAAACACTTAGTCACTCAGTGAATCCAAAAAACTCAAAATGTTCAGATGAGCAAATCTAATTATGCATCTATCGTGGACCACTAGGTAATCAGTCCAAAGTGAGTCTCTCAAGACCACTATTGAATGAATGATATGCGATCAAATTCCTTGCTAGATCGAAGATTCAAATCGTGCCTAGGCATACATCTAGCGAATCATATAAAGCGATCAAACCACTACACAAAGGATTTTTAGGTGGTTTGGTCCTCCAGACATACGTCTACCCCACACTCAAACCAGAGTGTAGATTCCGCTGCCAAATAGCTTGAAAACCGCTGGGCAACACAGCTTGCCTACAAAGCGCTGATT
This sequence comes from Amorphophallus konjac, assembly GCA_022559845.1. Lineage (NCBI taxonomy): Eukaryota > Viridiplantae > Streptophyta > Magnoliopsida > Alismatales > Araceae > Amorphophallus > Amorphophallus konjac. The sequence goes on along the minus strand of JAHNEJ010001152.1, from coordinate 127,723 downwards.
AACAGCTTGCGCTGGGCCTTATAGCTTAGTCGACTGCTGACTTATAGCTTGACCGCTGGGCATTACAGCTTCGTTGTCCGCTGGGCAATATATCTTGGCCATCCAGAGGAACCAATCCTCTGCTACCACTGAGCGACACAGCTTGAAGAAAGTTTCAAAAGAAAACAAAACAAAAGAAAACACAGCAACTGAAAACTGTAAATGATATCAACACAGATGCGGCTCCCATGGAGCTGACTGAATTAGATTTGATCCAGTTTCCAGTAGGGACAAATTCTTCTGATGAAGCTTTTCTTCTTCTCCTCGAACTCTCTATTTCTCTCTCTATCCTTCTTTCTCTTCTACTGCCTCTCTTTCCTCTCTCGAACTCACGAACTCTCTTCTTTCTCTTCTGCTCTCTCTTTCTTCTTCTTTTGCTGGCTCTCTTCTTTCTCTTCTGCTCTCTTACTCTTCTCTCTGGCTGCAATCAGATGTCTTCTGTCAAGCGTCTCTCCCTTTGTGCAGAAGAAAGGTCTTATATAAGGCTTCAGTCTGGGACCCACTAGCTCACACCCTAGGCACGTGGAGAGAGAGCTTTCTCGCCAGGAAGCTTCAAGAATCTTTCAACCACGTGTTAGAATCTCCATCGTTTAGCTATCCACGTGGTAGCTTCTTAGAATAATGATCAACCTTGGATCAAGTGACATTTGTTTGTTCTGCTTATATCACGTGCTCCTATTCTTCTGATCCTCGTAAGTAAGATACTCAGGTGCACATCAGATGCTCGAAACATGGTTTTCCTCAATTGATCACTTGCGTGCTTAAGTTCCATATAAATGCATGCACCGACTTAGTTTGATGTTCCTGGTCGTGCTGGCAAAGGCATTGCACCGACTTGCTGGAGTAGTCGTGCTGGTAAAGACGTTACATTGACTTGCTCGTGCAGAGAATGGATGCTTCAACTTTGAAGCTCATCCATATGAAAATATGTTCACACAGTAGTAAAATGCATAGACTTAATAAGGCGTACAAGCTAGTGTGCACGAGCTCAGTAGTTATTATTCAAGAGAGTATGCACAGACATAACCTGAATGCAGAGTTAAGAAATGCACAAGCTACACATACACATATGCACGGACTCAGAGTTTACATGCAAGCATATGCATAGACTTGACTCTAGTACATGGCCAACAGATGCACTAACGTAAAGTACAAACATTGCACAGACCTAATCGAGCCAGAGATGAAAGTTGCACTGACTTAGCTATGCACATGCATAGACCTCATGTGCTATGCAACACAAAGTGCCCAACGTTATCTTGCACAGACTCTGCATGTGCACCAACAAAAGTTGCACCAACTATAAACCTACACTGACCTAGATATGAACTGACATCAACATGCACCGAGGTCGTATGACAGAACTTGCACTGACTATGTGCAAGCGTGGAGCAGCAAGAAGTGCACCGACCTTTTATTGCCTAAGGCAAGACTTGCACCAACCGTGTGTGTGCAGGATGGCCTATACCTTATATGCAGGTGAGCAGACTTGAACATGTATGCACAGACCTTGTCTAAGTTGGCTATCATGTATGCACAGACCTTGTCTAACTAAGCTAGCTGTCATGAAATGCACGGACCTTGAATACATGGTAGTAATGCTGTCTATACTAGCATTGACCTTGAGATGTTCGATGAAATGTCATGCACCCTGATGAAGTTGTACGCAATATAACATGCAAAAATCAGATGCTCATTCACTCATGCTCATTCAATCTTTCATGCAAACATAGTGTGACTTATAGTGTTTGTTATCATCAAAAATACAGGGGCACAACAAGAGTCGGGGAAGGAGAATGAAAATCACCTGACGGAGTCGGGGAAGGAAAATTAGAGATGGAACCCTGAGATACCGGAGGAGAAGGATCAGAAGAAGAAATCCCTAGATCGGGACGAAGGGATGACATGGGCCGAGGCCTAAGACAGTAAGAATACGGAGAGTTGGGAGAAACCGGATGAGAAGAGTGAGGGTTTTTAGACCTGGGAAAATAGGAGAAGATCATGGACGTGGGATTGGAATAAGGAAGGTACACCACCTAGGGATGGGAGCTGAGCAGAAGCAATGGTGAATGAAAAGAAGGGGAGGAAGAGTTGGACCCCTGAGTGCATAATCGACGGCCCCTAAACTTGCGTCGCTGTCTCTTCTTAGCTGAAACTAGCTTGTAATGGACCCGCCTGGCACGGACTCGGACCTTTAGGCCTCTTGACTTATAGTGGCTTCTCAAATAACAAGCCCATCTAGCAGACGTCCTGGTCCGATCATGAACATGCAGCTTCATCGGGGTGATTACCCCTAGACTCCCAGTGCTAACAATAGTAGGACATTCTCGGATAGATAACTCCTTAGATGAATGAATATCAGAAAATCATAGAGTTTTGTCACTTGGCACTAGCAGCATGAGATTCGGCATTTCCGTTCGACAATCGGGTATGAAGTACAACTCCCTTACTAGACGAGCGGGATGAAGCTGAGGGAGTGTAATGTACGGCGTTGACATGGCCGACTTGCTAATGAATTGAGGGAGATTGCATAGAATGTGCAGAATGTCCTTTGAGACTGCAGAAGATACGGCCAATTGCCCCTTGAATATAGAATTCACAGTCTGTTAGGCAGCCGTATGCGTTAGCACAATATGGGTAGAGAGCCCTTCTTGGCCTGTCATCCGAAGGGCAATAGAGCGAGGAGAAATAATGGCATTAACGGTGAACTCTTCGGCGAGCAAAGAGATTGCCACCGGCCTTGCTCGGGAAGAAATAATCATCAACTCAAGGGAACTCTTCTTAGAAACTGTCATCTTTGAAAGTGGAGGTGCATCATCCCCAAAATAACCAAGGACCAGGACGCAGATTGGCATGCGACAGATAAAATCCTGAATCTTGAAATGCACGGCCGGCACTGAATCATCCTTACTTGGCTTATTGTATCCCTGGGGATTAGACCAGAGGGGCACCAAAGGAAGCGCACACCCGCTCTGTGGGGTGGAAGTGGTTGGAGAAGTAAAGGGAAAATGTTTGGATGGCACATGTGAAGGTTTGGAAGGCATGGAGGCTTCAATGGGAATGAGGTGTTTAGGTGGAGGCAAAGGGGTTGAGATGATGGCAAGTTCGAGTGCGGGTGAAGGTGAAGGTGGGGGTATAGCCTGCTCAGGCTCGAGCACCGATGGTGACGGAGATGGTGATGGCGGTGGAGATAGTGGAGGTAATGGAAGCACTGGTGGTGAAGACGGAGATGATGGTGATGGCAATGGAGATGGTGAGGATGGTGATGAAGGTGATGGGGGTAATGGACATGGAGGTGGAGATAGTGAAAAGGGAGGTCATGGTGCCCACCGTTGACGTGTCGACATAACGCGTCGAGCGGCATTAGAAGTAGTGGAAGTGGTGGTGGGAGAAGAAGGGGAGGCACTGGCCTGATCAGAGACTTGGGTTTGTGGAGGTTGCAGAGATTGGATAGGAGATGGAGAAGGCCAAGGTGAAAGAACGGGTATTGAAGTAGGCGACGGAGCGGGTTCAACACTAGACGAGGAATCACAAGGGTGCCCCTAGTCTTGAAATGGAGATGGCTGCTTAGGTGTTGCTTCTTGTTGCTGCTGCTTGCTTTGAAGATGTAGAATGACTTTGTGAATAGCGGGCCAATCAATCCTCTTCTGATCTTCCAAGTCATAAACAAACTCCCGAAACTCGGGGCAATCCTAAACCAAATGACCCTGCTGGCGGTGAAAATCATAATATTGGAGCGAATCCCCGATCGCGGGTCGGCAAGGTACAACCAGACGGAGTTACAATGCATGAGCGGCCATCAAAGCCCTAAAAATGTCAGTAAAGCACTCCGACAATAGAGGACAAGGAGCCCACTTCAGGCAAGGTGGATGCCGAGGGGTATGAGGTGGTGGAGAAGGTTGTGGAGAAGGAAGTGAATATTGCGTAGATAATAGTGCTTGGCCGGCGGAGGAGAGATTTGGTGAAGGCATATGTGAAACGGAGTGGGGAGGTATGTAGATGGCATCCACCTGCTTGGGATGTGGTGTGACCTTGACCGGGGGTGGAGATGGAGACGGGTATGCGGACGCAGGAGGCTGACTCATGGAAGGTTGATATGCGGAGGCGTATGGGTGTGTAGAGGCGGGACGTTGGCTCATGGAGGGATATGCGGCGGAAGGCTAATTCATGGCGGGCTGACTCATGGGAGTGTAGGGTTGGCACGTGGAGGGTGAAGGTTGATATGTGGAGGTGGATGGTAGAGACTCGGGATCAAGGGAATCTTAGATTTGTTGGCGAATGAAGCGGGATTGACTGTATAATTGTTGCCAAGAGGTAATGTTGTTGAGGGCTATGATAAATCGATATTCGGGCATTGCATTTAAAATAAGCATCTTGATTTTCTCTCCCTCCGAAATGTGTCCTGGGGCTTACGCGGCCAAGTGAGGCCAACGATCAGCAAAGGTGCAGAACTCCTCGTCGGGCTTCATCTTCTCATGGGCCAGATCCACGGCAGAGAGCTTGGGCCCAACCTAGTCATGAAATTGCTGAATGAACTTCTCTTGCACGGCTTGAAAATTCACAACTTGCTCTTGCGGCAATGAGAAGAACCCATCGCGATCCGGTCCTTCCAAAGACAGATCAAATAGATAGGCCATCAAGCGTTGGTCGTGTCGAAACTGGGCCAACTTATAAACGAACTCCTTTAAGTGCACATAAAGGTTACCAACTCCACCATAATGACGATATACAGGAATTTGTGATAGAGACGGAAGCCAAAGATCTTGAAATACGAATGGAACACTTAAGGAGGACTTAGGATCAATTCGATGTTGGAGTTCATCAAGCTGGCGTTGGACTTGAGCAATCATCTCCATAGTAGGGAGAGATCGAGAGTAATGTGGGCCAACTTAAGCAAGAGGTTGTGAATATGGACCAGAATGATGATATTGGGCTGGATAAAAGGATCTGGGCTGAGAAGAAGAAGGGCCCATTCCAGGAGTGGAAGGATATGCGGGCCTGGAGGAAATATTGGCATACGGGTTGAATGGGCTAACAGTAACATGAGTAGAAGAATGTGGCCCATTAAGAGAATAAGTCCCATTAGAAATCAGGCCAGTAGCATATGAAGGAGAAGAAAGAGGCCCATTAAGGGAAGATGACCCATTATGAGAAGAAGGTTCATTAAGATGATTTGCAATGAGACGTTGGGCATGGGCCGGGTCCATTTGATGAATAAGGCATGATAGATGGGCCATAAGATTAGCCTGTTCCTCGGATGGATCAGATGGACCATGGTGAGATGGGCCCGCGTAGGAAGAGGATTCCACGCAGGAATAGGAAGAAGATTGGGGAAAAGAATGATACAAGGGGTTGAAATGATGCTCCATGAGGGCAAATGGAGACTTAATACAAAGATATCAAGGACAATACAAGTGGGGAAGCAAGGGCTTAATGGGCTTGAGGACAAGAGGGGGCTGACCCACTAATGGCTTAATGGGCTTGAGGACAAGAGGGGGCTGACCCACTAATGTAAAGACCAATGGACAACGGACCACGGGACAATGGACCAGACAATGAACACACAAAATGGGCTAGCCTAAATGGGCCTAACAACATCAAAACATGTGGATGCAACACAAAACACCACTAATGGGCTTGGACAAGCCCAAACAACACAAACAAAGCAATGTGAGAGTTTTCACCCAAGTCAAACAAGTTGATATGATGGAAAATATTTTAGAAGTTTTAATGGACCTTTTAATGATTTGAATTTAGAATAATTCCCTCAAGATAGGAATCTTATGGGAATAAGGTCCAAACTTTGGGTAGGCTAAGGTTAACTCCCTCACACTTATGCAAATGCAAGCTTAAGAGGTGGAAAAGGTACAACCGGCCCGGCGTCCGTGTGAGAATCCACAGCTCGCGGGGACTTATGGAGGTCCCGGATAAGACCACGTAGTCGACTCTAAGGAATATGGAGGCGAGAGGATCACTTACCAAGGTAGGAATGCGACTATGATATGCAATGCATGGCCCTATGTGCACCGGAGTACATGCAATTTCTAGACTAAAACTAGAAAATCAAGACAAAATTATTCTATGCAAACATGATCCAAATAAGACAAATAGTATATGGATGGAAAGACAATACAAAGGTCTACATAACGGGCCCAAGAATATATCAATTTGACCCCGTGAGGGCAATCAAATCACTGAGCAAAGTTACCCCTGTGAACCTGTGCGCAGACCACATATAGATTTTATGGATAAAATGCAAAAATGATGATAATTTTTAACTAAGCAAACGTCACCCAAATGATGCAAGTAGTATATGGATGGAAAGACAATACAAAGGTATGGACAACGAGCCAAAGAACAGAGCAATCCGACCCCAAGAGGTCAATCAAATCACTGAGCAAAGTTGCTCCCGTGAACCTACGCGCAGACTGCATGCAGATTTTATGCACAAAATACTAAAATGATGACAATTTTCAACTAAGCAAATAAGACCCAAATGATGCAAATAAGATATGTATAGAAAGATAATACAAAGGACTATCCAATGGAATAAAAATTAGTATAATCAGACGTTGGGAAGGCAGTCAAATCAATGAGCAAAAATGTACCTGTGAACCTATCCCTGCACTTGCCTGTAGAACTTATGCATAAAACTCAAAAAGTTGGACAATGTTAGATTATGTAAATGTGATCCAAATAGTGTAAATGATATATGGATGGAAAGACAATACAAAGGGCCACCCAACGAAATAAAAATCAACTCAATTGGACTCCGGGATTGAAAGTTATGCCTCAATGAATAGGGCCCCGTGAGCATTGCCAGAATTCGTAAACGGTCTACCAAATGACTGTTTCTTGCCCCTGGCAGTCTACCGTAAGACCGCTAGACAACCAGAGCCCGTAAAACGCCAAAAATAGTGAGAGAATGGAGGAAATACTACCTAAAAATGAACATGCATCCACCCAACCTACAAAAGAGCATGAAAACAAGCGTGATGGGCATTAGAGTCCCACCGTGATCGTCAAAAAATTGTAGATTTGTTTAATGGTTCCTACCCCGCCCCCTTTAAATTAATACATGCATAAACATGTGAATCAAAGAAAAGGGGGATGAAAGGATGATAAATACTAACCCTGATCGCCACCAAAGTTCCAACAACACCGAAAGGATGAAGAGATATGAGAACGGCGCCGTGTACCTTGGAAAATGATGGAAACTTGATCACGCTTGAAACGGGGTGTGGGGAATAACGTGGATTCAAACCTCCTCATCCTCCAGTCAGCTAGAAGAAGAGGGCCTCACATTGTGTTCATGCTCTCCTGTAAAATAAAGCCACAAGACAAGAGAAAACCTATTAGAAAACCAAAGTGTAGTATCAATCCCACAAAGTGATAAAATAGGGGTAGAAATTAAGAGCAAACTCACCAAGGGGAGGTTTTTAACTCCTGTAGAAGGGTGAAAATAATAGGTGTATGTGTTGTGCATGCATAGGATTTGAAATCATAGAATTTGGTTGAGAGAGTAGAGAGAAATCATTGATGCAAAATGGGAAAAAATGCATATGTAGCAGAAAGTGCAGAAAACAGTGATGATTTGTGATTTTGAGGAGAGGAGAACTAATAATATATACCATAAAATTAAGCCCAAAAGGATGCAATGGATAGCCAATACTTCCCTCTTTAAGCTAGGGTTAAAGGATTGAGTCGGCGATGCAGCATGGCTTTGCCCCGAGTTGAAGAAGAGCCCCCCCCCCCCATCGTGACTGCGAACTGGGCAGTTATTTATAGGAGCAGAAAAGCCATTGAGTTTAAATCTGAGATGAACACCCAAAATAAGGGATTTAGATGCACAAAACTCAAGATAATAGTGGGGATAAGAGTCCTAGATCAATTAAAGATGATCTGGAAGCTTCTCCTAAGAGAAAATAGATCAAACAAGGTCTCTAAAGAGTCCCACAATGAAGAAATCAGAGTTTAGGAAGTTTAGGACTCTCTATCTGGCAAACAGTCTATCGTAAGACTGCCTATAGAGAAAACGGTCTATTAAAAGACCACATGAGGACCACAAATGGTCTAAGGAGTGACCGCAAGGCTCTAGGGGTCAAACGAGACAATTTCAGGCAAGTTTGGGCTTAGAGGTCTATCGTAGGACCGTTTCTTATTATCTAGCAGTCTACTAATAGACCACTTCTTGTGCCCTAGCGGTCTACAAATAGACCGCTTGGCGGCTGGAGGAACATTTTGGATAGACTGCGCACAACATTAAAAATTAGAGTGTATCTCTCAAACGGTGTAGAACTAGCAAAAGAAGTAGAATAAGAAGTTGTAGATAACTAAAAGAGGAACAACTTTTATGAAGAGATAAAAATGAGAAAACTGTTGTAAGATGGATAAAATTAGGCAAAAATAAAGAGAAAGAATTCTAGGATGTAGGTGAATAGCATAGCAAGTCAAAAAATGTAAATAACTTGAAATCGGTGGAGAATTGGCCAATGGCGTAGAAGAAGAAATTGTAGGTCTTTAAAAGATGAACAACTTTGTTGAAAGACACATTTTGAATATAGGAATGAAAGAGGTTGAAAAATGACCATTTTCAAGACTGCGCAACGACAATAGCCGAATGCTTGATGGAAAGTCGACCAAAATGGGCCGCAAGGCGACTTAGGAGACCGGAAGTTGATAAGATAAGCTCTAGGGCTATAAGAAATCATGATCTTCGAAGTCCAAAGATTAGGGAATAATGAAAATGGGCTCAAAATCCATCCAAGGAGGGCTCCAAATTAATGGGTAATTCGGGACATCAAAAATGATGAATAAGAGAAATAACGCAACTCGTAGGCTAAAAATGGGTGTCAATAGTGTTAACCGTGGAGCCGGTGATCTCCACAGGGGTTTCTGCAACATGAATCCACCAAGGTTTATGGGTTCATCCGATCCCAAGGATGCCAAGAAATGGTTAAAAGAAATTGAACGGATTTTTCGCGTGATGTAATGCACGGACGAGGAGAAGGTCCTGCTGGCTATTTTCCAATTGGAGCGGGATGCTCGAAGCTGGTGAAAATCCATAGAAGTGACCTTTCCAGAAGACCATGTCACATGGGATAAGTTCGTTGAGCATTTTAACAACAAGTACTTCTCCGATCATATTCAAGAGAAAAAGGCCGCGGAATTGCCGCTCTAAAGTAGCGGGGCTTAAAAGTGGCTGAGTATGAGGCCCAATTTTCGAGACTCTCTCGGTATGCACTCCACCTGGTATGTATGGAAAAGATGAAGGAAAGAAGGTTCCTCAACGGGCTTCGACCCCATTATATTACACAACTTGCACCAATGGACATCTAGGTCTACTCAAAGATGGCTCGGTGCGCACAGTTGCTCGAGGATGCCACTGAGCTTTCCGATAGGATCCGAGGAAGAGACAAGAAAGAACCTGTCATAAGCCCGGGAAATTTTAAAATAGCTTTCAACAAGAAGCAGTATTACAACGGAGGGGAGTCCTCCAAAGGAAAGAAATTCAAGAAGATTGTCAAGCCATTCTTTACCACCAAACTGTCCAAGGAAATTTGTAAATATTGTGACAAGCCCGGCCATAAGACCGAGGAATGCTGAAGGAAGTTAGGAGCCTGTCTCTGATGTGGAAGCCAAGAACATCGGATCCCTAACTGTCCGCTGATGAACGAGTAAGCCGTTAAAGAGGAGAAGTTCACAGTAAAGAAGCAAGGCCGTCTACAAGTCCTCCAAGAGACGGAACCAACAGAAGGATGAATCGTTAAAGGTACACTAACTATTTGCTCTAAGAATGTCAAAGTTTTATTTGATACTAGAGCAACACATTCATTTATTTCCAAAAAAATTACTGCTACATTCTCTATGGAGCCCGAATGGTTAGACTTAGTCATATCTACACCTATCGGGAACAAGGCCGACCTCACACATCACTACCCAAACTGTGAAGTTATGGTTAAAGGAAATAATTTGCCTGTCGATCTAATTTTCCTAGATATGGAAGTGTATGATGTCATATTAGGCGCTGATTGGTTATCCACGTACCAAGCAAATGTATATTGTTGGAATGGCAAGATAACTTTTGTGGGTTACGTAGAACTTGTATACATTAGCCCTCGGGCTAGATTACCTTTTATATCAGCTCTCCGAGCTAGTAAACTGATAGGCAGAGGGTGTTCAACTTTCATTGCAATTGTAACTTCCACGGACGTCGAGGAGCCTAAGCTTGAAGACATCTGTATAGTTTGGGATTTTTCTGCCGTCTTTCCAGAAGAATTACCCGGCCTACCCCCGAGCAGGAGGTGTCATTCACCATCGACCTTGTCTCTTGTGCTGGACCTGTTTCCAAGGCACCTTACCGAATGTCCCCTACTGAGCTGAAAGAGCTGAAGGAATAACTGATGGAGCTATTGAACAAGGGTTTCATCCGGCCGAGTACTTCCCCATGGGGAGCACCAGTGCTATAATTCGTCAAGAAGAAGGACGGATCGATGGGACTCTGCATCGACTGTCGACAATTAAATCACCTTACAATCAAGAACAAATACCCACTGCAAAGGATTGATGAACTGTTCGATCGGATATCTGGAGCTAGATATTTCTTGAAGATCGATCTTCGTTCTGGATATCACCAACTAAAGATCAAAGAAGAAGATACTTATAAAACTATATTCCGAAGCAGGTATGGGCATTACAAATTTACTATTATGCCCTTCGGACTAACAAATGCCCCCGTAGCTTTCATGAAGTTAATTAACAGCATATTCAGGTCTCACTTAGATCAATTCATTGTTGTCTTTATTCATGATATTCTTATTTATTCAAAATCTGAAGAAGACCATGAAGAAAATCTTAAGAAGGCATTGCAGATATTGAGGAAAAATAAACTATATGCCAAATTTAGCAAGTGCAAGTTCTGGCTCGAGGAAGTATCCTTCTTGGGCCATATAATTTTAAATGATGGAATTTCTGTTGACCCATCAAAGGTCGAAGCCGTGAAGAATTGGGAACGATCTCAAAGAAGCTCATAGATCGAGGTACACGATCCACCCTAGAGCCACCAAGATGTATCAAGACTTGAAAAGAACTTTTTGGTGGCCTAATATGAAAAGGGAGGTAGCGGATTTTGTATCTCGCTGTCTGACCTATCAACAAGTGAAGGCAGAACATCGGAAACCCATCGGAAAGCTACATCCACTAGATATTTCTAAGTGGAAGTGGGAAGACATTGGCATAGATTTTATTATGGGCTTGTCCAAGTCTAGAGGTGGACATGATGGAGTTTGGGTAATTATCGACCGCCTAACTAAATCGGCTCATTTCTTGCCTATCAAAAGTCGATGGTCGGTTGATGTCCTTACTGCCTTATATATTAAGGAGATAGTTAGATTGCATGGAGTTCCCGTGTCGATCGTATCCGACCGAGACTCCCGCTTCACCTCTCATTTTTGAAAGATTCTACAACACTCTCTGGGGATGAAACTCAACTTTAGCACTGCTTTCTATCCCAAACAGAAAGGATAAATCAAGTTGTTGAAGACATGTTAAGGGCCTGCATTATTGACTTCGGCGGAAGTTGGCATGACCACTTACCCCTAGCCGAGTTTGCATATAATAATAGCTATCAAGCCAGTATCCAAATAGCACCTTTCGAGGCACTCTATGGTAGAAGTTGTCGATCTCCAATATGTTAGGATGAAGTCAGTGAAAAGTAAATTATAGGACCAGATATGGTGAGAGACTCAACCGAAAAGATACACCTCATTCGGGAAAGGCTAAAGATAGCACAGTCCAGACAGAAGTCATGTACTGACAATAGAAGAAGAGATCTGGAATTCCAAGTTGGAGACCATATTTTTCTCAAGGTATCTCTTGGCCAAGATATTAGAAGATTTGATGTTAAGGGCAAACTTACGCCGAGGTTTATTGGTCCATTCGAGATATTAGAGAGAGTGGGCGAGGTAGCTTACCACATTGCCTTGCCTCCATAATTATCAGAGGTGCACAATATATTCCATATTTCTATGCTGAAGAAGTATGTGCATGATCCTCTCCACGTCATCGATCACACTGACTTGGTGATACAGAAGGACCTTACTTATGAGCAGAGGCCAATAAAGATCCTCGATCGAGAAATCTGAGTTCTAAGGCATAAAATGATCCCTATGGTGAAAATCCAATGGAATCGATGCTTAGAACAGAAGACTACATGGGAAACCGAGGAGTCTATGAGAAGGATATTTCCAGAATTATTCTAGTCTGTAAGTATTTCTCACCCTCCATGTCTCCAATTATGAAATTAAATTTGGGGACCAAATTCTTTTAAGTGGGGGAGGGTGTAGCACCCCGTATAAAATGATGAAAAAATGTATTTATATATATATATATATACTTGTTTTCAAAATAAATAAAAAACTTTAGATAACTCTATAGGAAGGTTAAATAAGAAGTTAGAATACCCAATGAGGGCCATTATATAAAAATATCACCATTGAAGTCATCATACGTAATGGGGCTTCATCTTCCAAAAAGATTATTCACTTGAACAAGTGACTTCTCAGTGTAGTTGGTTAAGTGATATGTCATTCAAATAGGTGACTAGGGTTCGATTCTTACATCTGCCATTCCTTTTGCCAGAAATAATGGGCGAATTAAATATATGTATGAAGGGCCAGACGCCATTTCTTCAACTAATTAAATATATATATCTAGGGACCCCTCAACCACCAGAGCTGGGTGGAGGTAATAATAAGGATTATTTGATGGCCATGGATCCCAAGGGAACATACACAGCAAAGATTTAAGATCTGGTTTCTCATGAACCCATTTATTCCCTATAAATAACTCCTTTTTGCTGGCAAAGGACCGCTTTTGACCTGGCAGTGGATCCGAAGATAATGACCCCTACATTTTGCCTTGTCAACCGAATTCTTCCTATAATTACACCTTCTATTGAGTAGACAAAAGTCTCTTCCCTCATCCTGCTACGTGCAGAGAGAATATCCTCTTCTTTTCCTCTACCTTGGGAGACGTGAAGGGACGTCTTCTTCCTATATCCTACATCTCACCGCAGAAGAGGTAGGTGCTCTCAAGATCTGGCTTAATTAATAGTTAAATAGGGTGACATACATGAATAGGGTAGTTATCACCTTGTGTCCATGCGTTCTTCCATTTTAATTCCTGTAAAATTACCTCATGTTTAAAAATTCATATCTATGGAATTAAATCTTAAAAATATTGTATGAGCATGATCTTGCAATCCTACTATTTGTCCATGTCTAGCCATATCTTTACTTCCTGATTCTGTGAACATTTTTTTAAAATCATGAACAGTAAGTTACGTAATTAGTTACGTGAAGGGTATATAGAGGATAATAATCATGGCCCACTTTAAAAATTAATATCTTACAAGATAAAAATGATTAGAAAAATCTACCTGTTACCCATTAACCACCTTGATTTACTCTACCATAGAAAAATATCAAATAAATTTTTAGCCTTAAAAATGAAATTGAGTGAATAATAAAAAGATACTATTCATGGCCCACTTCAAAAATTAATATCTCACAAGATAAAAATATTAGAAAAATCTAACTATTACCCATTAACCATCTCGATTTACTCTACCATAAAAAATTATCAAATAAATTTTTGGCCTTAAAAATAAAATTGAGTTGAATAGCAATAGTCAACTATTGACCGTTACTATTCACGTGATCAAAACTTGATCGCTCATTGCAAAAGTGCACCGACTTTGGTTTGTGTGCTACAGTGATGTGCACCGACCTTGGTCTGCATATGCACCGATCTTATAACCTTGAAAATCACATGTGCACTGATCTCGTAGCAGGATAGTCTTGACTGTGCACGGACGTAAACAGTACTGTACCGACCTTATCCTGTAACATGCACTGACTTTAGTATTCATTGACTCGCATGTGCACTGACCTCGTAGCAGGCTAGTCTTGACTGTGCACAGACGTGAATAGTACTGCACCAACCTTGACCCCTTTTACCACTAAACCTGCACTAACCTTATAGCATGAACATTGATGTGCACCGACCTTGGCTCGCATGTGCACTGACCTCGTAGCATGCTAGTCTTGACTGTGCACGGACGTGAACAGTACTGCACCGACCTTGACCTCTTTTACCACCAAACCTGCACTAACCTTGTAGCGTATGCACGGACTTGTACAGTACCTACACAGACCTTATCATGCAACATGCACTGACCTTGTAGCGTATGCACGGACTTGTAAAGTATCTACACAGACCTTATCATGTAACATGCACAGACCTTAGTATGCACAAAGAAAACTTGCACATACCTTATCATGCAACATGCACTGACCTTGTAGCGTGTGCACGGACTTGTACAGTACCTACATAGACCTTATCATGCAACATGCACCGACCTGAATAGTATGTGCACCAACCTTATATAGAGACCTATACCTATGCAAGCAAAAGATTCACCGACCTGAATAGTACCTGCACCGACCTTGCCCCTTTATAGGAATAGTACCTGCACCGACCTTGCCCCTTTGTAAGAACAGTACCTGCACCGACCCCCTTATGTGCATAACACATGCACCGACCCTACCCCTTGCGTGAATAATACTTGCACCGACCCTGCCTTGACATGAATAGGAACATGCATCGACCCTGCCTTTGCGTGCATAGAACATGCACCGACCTTGCCCCTTGCGTGCATAGAACATGCACCAACCCTGCCCTTGCGTGCATAGAACATGCACAGACCCTGCCCCTTGCGTGAATAGTGCTTGCACCGACCCTGCCTTTGCATGAATAGGAACATGCATCGACCCTGCCTTTGCGTGCATAGAACATACACCGACCTTGCCCCTTGCGTGCATAGAACATGCACAGACCCTGCCCTTGCGTGAATAGTAATGTGCATAGACCTTCAATATGCATGAATAGTAATATGCACAGACCTTCTATATGCATGAATAGTAATGTACATTGACCTTCTATATGCATAAATAGTCATATGCATCGACCTTAGTTATACATTTCTACATGAAAAGTAAAATACTGCCTGATCTTGACCGGTTGACACCTTTGACCAATACTATTGACTTTGACCAATAGCATTGACTTTTACCAATAACATTAACTTTGACCAATAATTGTATTGGCCTTCTTTACATGACTTTTTGCCATCTCCTTAACCCCAATTTGCCTATATGTCATGCATTTTAAGTAGATGGTCATAATTTATCATTTACACTTGAGATGTCTTTTGAACTCTATTCCTAAAAATCTATCTTATGTTCCTACAAGGGTAAACTTCTTGAAATTCTATATTGGCTATATAAATGAGAGTGGATGTCAAAAGTATACATGAAATACTGTGCGTATAGGGCCCGGTCTGGTCCTGGGAGGAGCACCCGAAGGTAGTTATGCCCATGGGAGTTTATTGACCATGGTATTTGGCATTGCACCAAAGTACTTGCTTACTTGACTTGACTTGAGACATTCCCACTCACTTTCCCATGACATGCTTGACTTGCTTGACATGGATTACTTGGCCCGGAAAAGGGCATTTACTTGCTTGAATGATATAAATGATATAGCCAATTCTATTGTACTACTTGCTATTACACGTACTTGAGATCGCTTGCTGGAATACTAATTTCTTCGAAATACTTATGCAATTACTTGCAAATTACTTTCTAGTTCCTTATTGTTACATCGTATTTAAATTCATGAGACACTCTCTTGATACAATTCTTGATATCTTGCATGTTCCAACATGCATCATTATACTGCATGACCTTGTAATTAACTTAAAGATTGTTAGAACTTGAGACATAATTCCTACTGAGCGATTCGCTTATTGAACATGTGTGCACCATGATTACTTTTATGGTTTTGATGATGTCTGCCTCTGTAGTCATTATACCTGCATTTGATAATGTTAATATTCATATTTCAGGACATTATACTTCCAGTGCAAAAGATCAACTGGATACGGATACACAGATATCAAGGCATTTGACAATATTGAATGCAAATAAATCTATCATGTTTCAAGCACAGAAATCAAGCTGAATAGCATCACACATAAGGTCATTGCATATTCCTCATATGGTCAGTGCATATCTTGCCTTATGGATGGTTCAAGGTCGGTGCAACTTCTGGATAGTAAGCCACAAGATAATCCAAGGAATGGAGTGGAGTTGAAAAAAGTTAAAGCTCAATGATTGCGCCCTCGCATGCGGATTGACCTGCGCGGTCAGGTCGTAGGGATCGACCTGCCCGGTCAGGTCGCGGGGGTCAAGGGGGCAGCGCCCCTTGCGGGGGTTTCCGAAGGCAGAGTCCCCGGAACAAGATTTTGATTATAGGAGCGAAATAATCAATAGAAATCTTCAAGATAGTCAAGGTTGATGCCACAGATGAGAACGTGCTGCTAAAGGACTCAAGCGACGGAGCTAAAAGGGTTAACGGACTAACCCGACATAACCCGAGGTGTGCCTAACTGGTGGTCGACCGCCAGCACAGGGGCGGTAGACCGCCCATGCCAGCAACCTCCAGGCTGCAGCTCACTCAGTGGCGGTCGACCACCAGCCAAGTAGCAGTCGACCAAAAATTCCAGGGGCCATTCGTCTACAACGTTTCTCAATAGCGGTCGATCGCCAGAAGCCTCCAGTCGACCGCCAGCCCCGAGCCTTCAATGTTGACTTTATTTTCCACTTCAAGAAAGGCCATTCCCCATGGATTTCTTTAATCCAAAAGTCACATAATCACCCACAAAATGTGGATCTGGTCTGGGATGTGTTTATTGACCATCCAAAGAGATATAAAACTAACACAAGAGGGTTAGAAACCCTAGTTGATCATTTGGAGAAAAGAGAGATGAAGAGAGGCTAGAGGAGCTCCAAGGAAGAAGAGGTACTGTAGCCGTGAACAGTACTCCGTGAAGAAGTTCTACATCTAATCCAAGGGATTCAAGCCTACATCTGAAGCCCTCAATCTCCAAGGAAGAAGAGAAGCAAGCAAGCTCACAAAGGAGATCAAAAGGAAGATCAAAGTTACATCCAAACCTCTTTATTAACTCAAGGGAAGATCAAAGCTACATCCATACATCTCTTCATCAACTCAAGGAGATTCAAAGGAAAGATCAAGCTACATCATGTATCTTCTCCATCAACTCAAAGGGATCTAGTTCATTCCAGCATATCTCCATATCTTGTTTAAGCTTTTTCATTTGTTCTATTTTTATTTCATTCAATCTATTGAAACTGAAGATCGTCCCTACCGGTGGTTAGTAAGAAGGTAATCGGAAGTTCTCCGATCTGCGGTGTATCCGTCCCTGCCGGCTTTGTGTGTAGGAAGATAGAAAGATGATTTTCTTTATTCTATGGTTTGGGGCATATCCCCAGTCAAGCTGTGAGTCAGCAAGAAAGTCTCACCGGGTTTTGGGTGAGGGGTGGACGTAGGTTGCGGGGTTGCAACCAAACCACCTTAAAAATCCCTGTGTTATGGGTTGTTCATTGTGTGTGATTGCTCTATATCTTCTACCCCCATTCACAGGTTCGTGTGCTTCCATACTTGGTTATCTTGTTTACACACTTAAGCACTCAGATTTGCACTTTCGATTTTATCTGTGGTTTAATTTAGCTTAGCACTTTGACTGCATCCCTTGGGCGGCCTGCTGCACCCTTGCACACAGGCGCCAAGGTGAAAGTATTGCTAAGTGTTTCCCTTGCTTAGACTCGCGTGCACCTTGGTTGATCACCACTACATTCACACACATATGCACTCTGAGTGATCAACATAGCACACACACATGCACAGTTGTTGCAAGCTATTTCATGCTCTAGTGTTATACTTTATGATCCCTGCACTATAAGGCTTACTTCCTTCAAGATCACAAATGTGCTTAAAGAAATGTTGACGCTTCATCGCTTGTAATCCAAGTCACTTCTATTTAAGCCACTCTACTTAATTTCGCTGTGTATTGTGCCTAGGTGATTCATTCACTTTATAGGAGTGGTTCATGCTTCCGATAGCTAAGAGTTTTTAAATAGGCCAAAGCTTTTATAGGATCTATTCAAACCCCCCTTCTAGATCCGTTTGCACCTCGCGGGACCCAACATTGCTCATAAAGTTACAATTCTAACATTTTTCAGGAAACTTGGATAGCGACCACCACCCGGATGGGACCGATATCGAGTGATGAGTGCTAGAGTCACAGTTGGATGTACCGTCAGCTAGGTTTAGTCCTTTTGATTTTAGGTCCTTTGTCGTGTATTTCTAATTATAATTAAGGCTTGTAAGCTATGATACAATTTCAGTCATTTCAGTCAATTATGATTAAGTTGGTTTGAATTATGTCAAAATTAGTTTGGAATATTGTCATCTTGGACTATGGTTTATGTTTAAATTTTAAATTAGTAAATGAATTATCAAGTAGAATGTGCGCTCTGATCTTATGTGAATGGCACGAACGATATAGACACATCACGGATCCGAGTATCTTCCGCGCTCGGGATGTGACATCCATAGTCGTGTGGACATTACTTTAGGTAATGTTAACTATGGACATAGAATGATAAATAATGGTTTCTTTAGGTTAGATCTTGACAATGATAGCATCTCTCATTATTCTTTTAATGCGACATGTGTCTTTACTAATAAAGACCTAGATTCTACTACATGGCATGCTCGCCTAGCTCATATAGCGCAAGACAAGATGACCATATTAGCTCAAGAGGGCCTCTTTGGCTCACTCGCTAAGGTCAATCTGCCCACATGTAAACCATGTCTAGCTGGTAAAGCATGTTGAAAGTCTTTTGGGAAAGCCAAAAGGGCAATGGAACCATTGTAGCTAATCCATTCTAATATCTACAGACCCATGAGTGTTAAGTTTGGGCACGATTACTTTTATTTTCTTACATTTATAAATGATTATTTATGATACAGTTATGTTTATTTGATCGCTCACCACTATGAGGCACTTGATTGTTTTAAGTACTTCCTAACAGAGGTTGATAATCAAATGGGAAGAAGGTTAATGCTCTTTGGATGGACTACAGACACGAATATCTTTCGGATTAGTTCTGAGTCCTATGTGAAGAAAAAGGTATATGCTGGCAACTTACCATTCCATATACGCCACAACAAAATGGTGTTGCTGAGGAGGACATTACTAGATATAGTTAGGTCGATGATGGCGCATGCCAACCTCCCAATGTCATTATGATGGGATGCTCTCTTGACTGTGACATGCATCCTTAACCAGGTGCCTTCACAGTCTGTTCCTTCGACCTCATATAAGCGGTGGCATGACCACAAGCCCAACCTAGACAATCTATGTCCTTGGAGTTCAGTGGCATATGTCTATGACATGTCTAACAAGTTTGGAAAACTTGTCCCTAAGGCTCGAAAGCTTATCTTTATAAGATATCTTGAGAGCTACACGGATTACGTGATGTACAGATAACATCCTGAGGGAGGAATGCCGGAAAAAGAGGTTCGAGACATCATTTTTCTTAAGAAGGAATTTCCTAGCCTTGTCGATGATGGTAAAAACTTTGATCTTTATGAATTGGATGAGCAGAATGACACCCTATCATCTTTTGACGAAGGAAGGGAATTTGTTCCTGATCACGTATCAGCCAGAAATAGTATGGATAATTACTCTAGTGGGAGAGCGCCCAGTGGGAGCACACCCATGGAACTAGATAGTTAAGACTCCGTATGTTGCATGAAACATGGACAAATGCGCCCTCGACATTTTCAAATTGAAAATGAGGTACTTGTTTGTGAAAACTTGGACGATGAAGAGCCTCGGTCTATCTGAGAGGCTCTTGCATGATCGTCTAGGAAAGAATGAGAAGCTACTATGCAAGATGAGTTGGATTCGATGGCACATAATGGTGTCTGGGAGTTAGTGGATCTCTTGCCTGGACGCAACAAATTGGAAACAAATGGCTTTTCAAAATCAAGTGCAAGCCTGACGGGTCGATTGATAAATACAAAGCACGGCTAGTGGTGAAGGGTTATACCTAAAGGGAGGGTATAAACTATGAAGAGACGTTCTCCCTGGTGGTGATATTCTCTTTTGTTTGCTTGGTTCTAGTAATTGTTGCATATCTGGATTTGGAATTATTCCAAATGGATGTTAAGATTGTATTTTTTAATAGAGAACTAGACAAAAAAATTTACATGGCTCTGTCAGAGGGATCCGAGGCCAAAGGCCAAGGGCACAAAGTGTAATGCGTAAAGCATTTTATATATGGCCTAAAACAATCGTCTAAACAGTGGTATTTGAGATTTTATAAATCGGTTATCTCATTTGACTTTGAAATGATTGAAGAGGACCACTGTGTGTATGTTAAGCGAGTTGGAGATAAGTTTCTCATTCTGTCATTATATATTGATGACATCCTGATAGCTGGTAATAATATGAAGTTGATCAATACCATTAAGGAGTGACTGCCTTCTGTCTTTGAGATGAAAGATGTAACGACCCAAGATCCCGATATTGGGAAGAATCCGGTACCATTCGAATCCTAGCGTGCCGCCCATGAGCCGAAGGGCTTGGAAGGGCTAAAAGAAGTGTAAAGGTATAAAGAAATAGAAATTAAAGCAAGATAATTCAATAATTAACAAAAATAAATAAACAACTACAATAGAGTCCAGTCCAACAAAAGTATAGTCTAAGACATAGAAGCATACCTAACACCAAGTAAACACTCGGCCAGACGAGCTGGCAACTAAGAACCTCCGCACAGCACCCTCGAACCTCGGTGAAGAACTGTCGCACCTGAAAAGTAGGGGTGAGCCTCCTATCACTGGCTTAGTAGGGGTCCCATGGAATCCCAACCGTAAATAACGGCGATAGCGAAAAGCAACAACGACAGCAGGAACAGCAAACCGGTGGCTGATAAAAACTCGACACTAAAACTACTCCTACTGTACCTAAAAACACACCCCGAGCTCACAGTCGGGGGACCATCGAACTAACTGGAAAACCATTGGCTACACCGCCAGAAAACACACCACGATAACCCTGTCGTGGGGGCCCGTCTCACAGACAAAGGCCCAACCCAAGACCACGCGGTCTGGGTAGACGCAATCATTACCTCGTAGTCGTGACTCTAACACCGTCTAGGGAAAACCCTCAGTGATGCTCACCGGAACCCCAGAAATCACCCGGAACCTACACACAAAATCACATCTCATAGACGGAAAATGAAAACTCGAGTCACTAGAAACTCACATCACGTGACAGGAACACTGCCCACCAGAAGTAAAGCCAGATGCGTCCACTGACGTCTTACACCGCACCTCAGGTGTCCCTCTACGACGCCCCAGGCGGAGAGCGATACCCCGTACAGTAAGCAGGAACACAGAATAAGGACTAGCTGGGGTCATGCTCGTCAGCGCGGGTCCTACGTCCCCAACTACATTTGCACACACAGACCATGCATCCTAGGTCAGATCCTCTA
Source organism: Amorphophallus konjac (assembly GCA_022559845.1). Classification (NCBI taxonomy): domain Eukaryota; kingdom Viridiplantae; phylum Streptophyta; class Magnoliopsida; order Alismatales; family Araceae; genus Amorphophallus; species Amorphophallus konjac. The sequence goes on along the minus strand of JAHNEJ010001152.1, from coordinate 106,196 downwards.
GCTGGTTCTTCCCCCGAAGCTTGGACTCAGGCTGCGCGTGGGGGCCCTATAGTAACCAGCCTAAAAATCGTCTCTCTCGGGTAACGTTCTCCACCACTCCCGAGTGGGTTCGCACACGCGTGCGCATGAAAGCTATGACTAGTGACAGTCAACTAAACGTGAACATGGAAAGTCACACATGCACCCAGTACGAGTAACGCAAAGTAAAAGGTGGCTCAGAGCCACCAGACTCTGGATGTTCCACTAGACCTACCACTACCAGAAAAAGTGGGATTTCAGACGACCATATCTGTCTGAAATCTGTCTGAAAATCCATCGCAAAACACCTTTATAACGGATTTCAAACGGAGTCAGCCGTCACATATTCTTGGTCACAAATTTTGAATAGTTTAATAATCCGTCACAAATTCCGTGTGAAGTTTCACACAAAATATTTTTCGTGTGTAGTACCGTCTGAAATTTCGTGCGTAATTGCATATTTCAGATAGTATTTCAGACAGAAATTAATCCATTACAAATTTCAGACGAAAATTCCCGTCACAAATTTCCCCCGCTTTCAAAAATTAATCTGTTACCAACGATCCTTGAGTCACGAGACTCAGGTCAGTACCGTTAAAGATGGTGGCAGAGCATCGGTAATCGAGCCTAACCTAGGTATGAAACCACGGTAACACAATTCCCAAAGATAGCTCACAAGCCGCCGAGTTAATCCCCTATTCGAGGGAAAGCGGGAGAAACCTCCAGCCCTAGGCTGGGTGACTCTCACAGTCCAAGGGCCAAACCCACGGCCCACTCGAAAAACACTTTTCAGAGATCCCACGTCGTGTGGGGAAGTCCCACCGCACACATGCTGACTCACAGTGACTCAATCTAGTGAGAACACAAAATCCTGAAACATATGGGGTCACCCAGACCCACCAAACCTACATGCACGCTAATCGAGATAACACTGTACCTCTAAACACCCCAAAAATACGGACACAGAACCCATGGGTTGTCTAGGACATCTGCGAGACTGAAGGTCGACCACTATGTCACATCCGGGTCGATCGGGGGCCAACCTAATGCAAGCGGAACATGACTAGCATGGAGAACAGGGTGGCGGTCCTCCCTAGACCGTTAAACCACCTGGCGGTCTACCCCGGACTGCAAACCAAGCCTAGCGGTCTACCCCTGGACCGCTAAGCCCAGCCTAGAGGTCCAGCCAGGACCGCTACGCCCTAGAAACATCGGACCTCAAGCGATCATACCCTAACTGCAAAGCCCTGCCTGGCGGTCTTCTCGAGACCACTATGCATAGTGGCGGTCTATCGCGTGACCGCAAGGCTCGAATCGACATAAGGGACCCCTGGCGGTCTCCTCATGGCCGCTAGGCCATCTCGAGAGTAAAAATGATAGAAATGGTGGAAAACTCCATTCCACACTCCGTTCACACCCATGTGAAGGAAAAAATAAGGGGAAACTAGTCCCCAACCTCTCTAGTACTGAGAGGACCTATTTAAACCCCAAAAATATGATCAAAACGTAAGATCTAGCTCATACCCCAAAATATGCACTTTTCCTCAAAATATAAAAATAACCTCGCTCGGCTCACCACGGCCTACAAAACTCGAGGGAAAGGAAGTACATGGATTTGGGAACCACCCCCTACCTCCACCAAAGATTCCACGCCCCGAGGACGCCGATCTACCAAGAAAATGCCGTGAAAACTCCGCCGATTCACGAACTCGCAACGAGCTCCACCGCGAGCCACCGTCCCTCGATCCTCGCCCATCCTCACCCGCTCCTCGCCCGCGTTGCCCCCGCCTTGCTCTGTCGGCCACTGGAGAAGAGAGGGCATGAGAGAAGAGAGAGGGTGAGAGTGAGAAATGAGAGGAGAGAGAGAGAAAAGGGGTTAACATATAGAAAATTTGAAATTTCCAAAAAATACCAAAAATAGAAAAACATCATCTTCCTAATCCTCGAAAAACGCACAATGCGTTGGTAACATCCCAGAGTCGGAGAATACAATGGTTCACCCTACACGGGGCTCCGAAGGTCCGAGAGATAAAAATACGCGTAAACCACAAAACTCAATCCAGGGCCTACAAAAGAGATCCAAAACCCACGGATCCTGATTCGAACAATAATATAAAAAAAAATCCGGGGCATTATAAAAGACATGGATGAAGCGAGCTATGTGCTCGGAGTAAAGATTGTACGAAATCGCTAGGAAAGGTCGCTTAGCCTGTCTCAGGAGACTTACATATTTTGGAGTGATTCAAGATGCACATTGCTAAGCTCATTGACACTCCACTTGATAGAGGATGTGCTTTGACTATTAGTCAATGCCCTATGACCAAAGAAGAAAAGAGAGAGATGTGTAAGGTAACATATGATGTTGCGATTAGGAGTCTGATGTACACCATGTTGTACACTAAGTCGGGCATCAGTTTCGCAGTGGGTCTGGTCAACTGCTTCCAAATCAATCCAAGTCCTGTACACTGGAAGGCAGCGAAGAGAATTTTTCGATATCTCCACTGGACGTCGAGCTATGTCTTACGTTACAAGGGAAGTGACCTAAGGCTGATTGACTACAGTGACATGGACTAGGCGAGTAATAGAGATGAGCGAAAGTCCTCCTTAGTTTTCTTGTTCCTACTGGGTGGTGGAGCTATCTCGTGGTGTAGTAAGAAGCAGACTTGCACTACCCTATCCATGATGGAGGCTAAATATGTGGCTTGTTCCATAGCGTGTCAAGAGGCCGTGCAGTTGCGGAACTTCCTACATCGGTTGGTGATAACACCTCATCGAGCTGAGGGTCTATTGTTGTATCTGGATAGCACTTCGGCATTGGCCTTTCCAAGGATCCTAAATATCATTGTAAGACAAAGAACATTGACATCCATTATCACTACATAAGAGATCTACTGGCAAGAGAATTAGTGGTGCTCCGACACAGAACCACTAGTCGTATGGTAGCCGATCCACTAACTAAGCAGATTGTCAGAGAGAGCTTTGTTTCCCATTGTGGGACTGTGGGCCTGTGGGAATTGTAGTGAGATACACTTCCTTTGACATCATCAATGGAAATTAGTTCTTCATTCTCTAATATGCATTTTGGATAGAATGGTTAGTTTACACATTGTTGAAGTGTCACCAGACTAGGATCGACTCTCTCACACGGGTGATCCACTTTGATGAAGTGGATAGTGATCAAGATTAGACATTTGATATTACCGGCGACCCGATTGGGTGGAAGTGGAGTATCACGAGCATCAATGATATGTCATCTTAGCTGAGCTAAGATGAGATCTAGGGAAAAGATTGACCGTGAGGATGTCATAGCAATCCCATAGAGCCTATGAGAGTTGGATGTAAGATTCACGAGATGGCACTGAGTGGGAGTGACTAATACTCAGAACTCACATTGATTGGTAGGTCGTAGTCAAGGACCGTGAGGTGTTATCATGATTACATAGGGACACTCATATGTGGAAGAACACCACCGTATATGTTTCATACCATATGTGCTATATACGATTGTATATGAGAAATGGTGAATGGATCTCTTCTTCATCATTGTGTGAGCTCATGGATCACGTTAATATGATCCCCCTTGGTACCCCTAATGACCTGAGCTGTAACACCCCAATTTTAGGGAAGCCTATTAGTGGATTGGGTTATCTATGTTAATAGGTTATTAAGGCGGCCCATTTAGTGAATCTAAGTCCATTAAGAGAAATTCATTATTTTGGGATACTAGTCTGTTATTTGCGGCATAGCTCGGGTATAAATGTCCAAATAAGATAAAAATGAGTTCATTAGAAAGATAGCTTAATTATCTACAACTTTTATGTTAAGTATTTTTTAAGATTTGACTATTTAGTATGTCAAAATTGTCAAATAATGAGATGTAACTTTGGATAATGAGTTAGTTAAAGATAGGTGGAGAGAAGAAGTGAAGATAGACGAAATAAGATATACGTTGAGATAGGTGCTGAAGATAGACGTAGTAAGGTCTAAGTTGAGATAGGCGCTGAAGATAGGCGAACTTAGGGCTTAGTTGAGACAAGCAAAGTTTTATTAAGAAAGGGGCTGGAATTTGAAGATAGGCGATGTTTTATTGAGATAGGCGGAGTTCTATTGAGATAGGAACTGAAATTTGAAGATAGGCGATGTTTCATTAAGATAGACGATATACAATAATGCACTTATGTTATACTTAAATGATAATTAGTTGACAGAATAAGATTAAAGACTTGTGTAAACTATGAAATTACTCATATTAAGCCTAATTACTCGTAGGAACGTTAGATCGGGTCGAAGTTAAACTCGTTGGAAAGATAATCTAAATTTATTTAAATATCATGTTAAGTATTTTTGATAATTATGTCATTTATTAGGTCAAAAATGAGAAAAGTTAAATTAGATAGTGAGTAAAATTATAATTTTATTACTCAATAGAGTAAAGAACTATATTGCATGGGTTAAGAGGTGACTAGTGTAGGGGAATTGGCTTAAGCCTAGGAAATTAAAAATCTAAGCACTTACCTGAGTGTTGTACGTTAGAAGTCAACCAGAGAATGGCCTGAGTGTCTGCCAGAAGTCAGCAAGAGTAGGTGTATGTCAGAGGTAGTAGTTGGGGAGGTGGAAAAAATATTTTAGGACAAAAGTAAAGAAATTAAATAATTCTCTTTAAGGGTTGTCTATATAAGACTGGGTTACCCCTTTGTCTACCCACTTACATCCTAGTTAGAGCCAGAGAGGAGGGGGAACGTGAGAGTAGCAGAGAAGAAAAAGGGAGAAGAAGAGCAGAAGAATAAAAAAGAGAGAGGTGTGCTGCAGAGAAGAAAAGGAAAGTAGCAACACCAGGGGGCAACAGAGACTAGAGATCAGGGAAACCAGTAGAGGTTAAGGGTCTCTCATCACAGGTAGGCATCTGAACAGACCGAATATATGTTATTTGTTATTTTTATTACCTTAAATTTGTTTTGGTATTAAGAAATATGTGTATGCAAGGGTGATAGTGATCACACATGGTTAGAACTTAAAATCTACATATTAGCAATATATTTATGATCTGCATAAGCATTTTATTTTTCTAATTTGTTGCGAGCCATAGTTGTGATATCCGTGTTCATTAAGTGATTAAAGTTGATTCAAATGAAAAATAAATGAAAATGTGAATAAGAGATTAAGCACATGGACAGTGTCACCATTAAAGAGGGCAAGGCAACCGGGTAAGCGTCTACCTGGGGGTGGCCCTCATCTGAGGTACGGACCGACGGAATCCAGAAGTTAGACTAGATGATGATCTAGTGGAAGGTGGGGAAGAGTCCCCCGATTCTGTACAGTATGGATCAAGACTGGTAGGAAAAATGTTTGGCAATCCACGATCGTGTGCCCGTGCCTATAGACCCCAGTGGTTAACTCCTTTTGTCATGGATTAGATGTATATCTGAAATGTGCAAGTAAAGATAATTTGAACATTCCATGTAGATGGGGTTTAAACTCTACGAAGGAATAACTTGATTATGTGAGGCCGATGTAAATGTTTGGCTATTTGTAACTGTGTGATTCTAATGAATTATGACATGTAGGCCTCCTGAAATCTGAACCCCGATAGTGATATTATTGTATTGTTTACATCCTTTGAATTATGTATATGTTAGAACTTGTTGTAGAAAAATGGGCGTGTTTATCTATGTATACTGCATGAAGACCGAAAAATGGGCGTGTTTATATATGTATATTGCATTAAGGCCTTCTTGCGTTTTGTAAAAGTTTATTATATGATATGCATGACTGGTTTTTCAAGTGCCTACTGAGTCTTAGGACTCATGCCTGTTGGCTTAATAATTTTTAGGAATCCATAGGTTTGATTATTAACCCGTTGAGCAAGAGTTTAGAGGAGAGAGCTTGGGGGGCTTCTAGTAGCCACCATATAGAAGAATTTAAGGTTTTATATTTCATTATGTTCATGAGGCTCTTCAATAGCAGAAATATAAGCAATGTTGCTCAGATAAGTCTGAGTGTGATCTTGGAAAACTTTTCTAGTTGTGAGTTATGGTTTATTTTGTAAAGGGATTTTAAGGTTCAAAATTATGCAATAGATTAGGTGATATTATTTATATGTGTTTGTGTATTAAATAGAAATTGATTGTGGTATGGTTATGTTGTTGGGAATTATAGATGGTATGGCATTGAGTGCCTACAGATACCCCAGGTCCACTATGTAGTAGAAGTGTAAGGTCGTCGCCACCCCGACCGGATACCTAGTGCTATCCCAGGAAGGGCAGGGAAGTCTTGTAACTATGACATTATGAGTATATGCATATGAATGAAAGGAATATATATTCCAGTTGATCTTCATATGTGTTGGAGTTCAATGATATGATGTTACATGTTAGTGTGTATATTTAGACAGGTAGGCAATTAGAGTGGTGCAACAAATATAGTATTAAAGAAACATGAAAGTCAAGAGAGTAAAGGAATAAACATGGAAACTAAGTTAAAAATGGAAGATTTCAGATTTTTGGAGAAATAATAATAATGAGATTTAGCAAAAGATAGAACATCTGCACTTATTCACTATATATATATCAAATTTAAATTTTAAGGATAAAATTTTTTAAGGGAGAGAGATTTGTAACATCCCAATTTTAGGGAAGCCTTTTAGTGGATTGGGAGGTTACTAGGGCGGCCCATTTAGTGAATCTAAACCCATTAAGAGAAATTCATAGTTTTAAAATAATAGTCCGTTACGATATAACTTTGGATATGAATGTCCAAATAAGATGAAATTGAGCTCATTAGAAAGATAACTTGATTATCTATAACTTTTATGTTAAGCACTTTTTGACATTCGACCATTTAATATGTTAAAAATGTTAAATAATGAGATGTAGCTTTGGACGATGATTTAGTTAAAGATAGGTGGAGAGAAGAAGTGAAGATAGGCAAAGTAAGACCTAAGTTGAGATATACGCTGAAGATAGGCGAAGTAAGACCTAAGTTGAGATAGACGCGGAAGATATGCGAAGTTAGGGGCTAAGTTGAGATATGTGAAGTTCTATTAAGATAGGTGCTGGAATTTGAAGATAGGCGATATTTTATTAAGATAGGTGCAGTTCTATTGAGATACACGCTGGAATTTGAAGATATGCGATGTTTTATTGAGATAGGCGATATACAGTGCGCCTATGTTATACTTAAAATATAATAATTGGTTACCCGAATGAGATTAAAGACTTGTTTAAATTATGAAATTATCCTTATTAAACCTAATTACTCGTAAGAACGTTAGATCGGGTCAAGGTTAGATTCGTTAGAAAGATGATCAAATTTTCTTTAAATCTCGTGTTAAGTATTTTTGGTAATTATATCATTTAATATGAAAAAATGAGAAAAATGAAATTAGGTAGCAAGTAACATTATAATTTTGCCACTCAATAGAGTAAAGAACTATATTACATGAGTTAACATGTAGCTAGTATACAGGAATTGGTTTAAGCCTAAGAAATTAAAAACTTGAGCATTTACCTGAGTGTTGTATACTAGAAGTCAACCAGAGAATGACATGGGTGTCTACTAGAAGTCAACAAGAGTAGGTGTATGTCAAAGATAGTAGTTGGGGAGGTGGAAAAATGTTCTAGGAGAAAAGTAAAGAAATTAAATAATTATCTTTGAGAGTTGTCTATATAAGACTAAGCTACCCCTTTGTCTGCCCACTTACGTCCTAGTTAGAGCTAGAGAGGAGGGGGGAACATGAGAATAGTAAAGAAGAAAAAAGGGAGAAGAAGAATAGAAAAATAAAAGAGAGAGATGTGTGCTGTAGAAAAGAAAAGAAGAGTAGCAACATCAAGAGGCAACAGAGACTAGAGATAATGGAAACTAGTAGAGGTTAAGGGTATCTCACCATAGGTAAACATCTGAAAAAATTGAGCATATGTTATTTATTATTTTTATTACCTTGAATTTATTTTAGTATTCAAAAATATGTGCATGCAAGGGTGGTAGTGATCATGCCTGGTTAGAACCTGAAATCTGCATATTAGCGGTATGTTTATGATCTGCACAAACATCTTATTTTTTTGATTTTCTGTGAGCCATAGTTGTGATATCCATGTTTATTAAGCGATTATCTCAACTTAAGGACATGGACAGCGTATTTGGACATGGACAGTCCCACTATTAAGGAGGGCAAGGCAACCAGGTAAGCACTTGCCTGGGGGTGACTCTCGTCTGAGATACAGACAGATAGAATCCGGAAGTCAGACCGGACGATGATCTAGTGGAAGATGAGGAAGAGTCTCCCGATCCTATACAAAAACTAGTAGGACAAATATTGGGCCATCCGTGACCGTGTTCCCGTGCCTCTAGACCCCAGTGGTTAACTCCTTTTGTCGTGGATTAGATGCATGTCTGAAATGCATGTGCAAGTAAAGATGATTTAAACATTCCATGTAGGTGGGGTTTAAATTGTACAAATGAATAACCCGATTGTGTGAGACTGGTGTAAATGTTTGGCTATTTGTAGCCATGTGATTCTAATGGATTATGACCTATAGGCCTCCTGAAATTTGAACCACAATAGTGATATTATTGTATTGTTTACATCCTTTGAATTCTGTATATGTTAGAACTTGCTGTAGAAAAATGGGTGTGCTTATATATGTATACTGCCTGAAGGTCTTCCTACGTTTTGTTAAAGTTTATTATATGATATGTATGTGACTGGTTTTTCAAGTGCCTACTGAGTGTTAGGAGTCATGCCTATTGGCCTAACAATTTTCAGAAATCCAGAGATATGATTGTTAACTCGTCGAGCATGAGTTTAGAGGAGAGAGTTTGGGGGGCTTCCAACAACTGCCATATTAAAGAATTTAAGGTTTTATATTTCATTATGTTCGTGAGGACTCTTCTATAGTAGAATATAAGCAATGTTACTCAGATAAGTCTGAGTGTGGTCTTGGAAAACTTTTCTAGTTGTGGGTTGTGGTCTATTTTGTAAATGGATTTGAAGGCTCAGAATTATGCAATGGATTTGGTGATGTTATTTGTATGTGTTTGCGTATTAAATGAAAATTGGTTGTGGTATGATTATGTTGTTGGGAATTGCAGATGGTATGGCCTTGAGTGTCTGCGGATACCCCAGGTCCACAGTGTAGTAGAAGTGTAAGGTGGTCGCCACCCCAACCGGGCACCCAATGTTGCCCCAAGAAGGGTGGGGCACCATATGAGCACTATGTCACAATGAGGAAGTTCAATGTCGCTACTTTAGCATGCTCCTTTAGCATGCTCCTTTACGGAGATGGTTGATAATGGTCAGAAGGACATGTCTAGGAAAGTGATCAAGAAGAGTCGGTATGACATGAGCGACACAGGGAAGACAACTAAGTATTGTATTATGATTTATGGCTTACTTCTCGGGAGGCTCAGTCACCTATGAGGTGATGGAGTTATAAATGCAAAAGCTTCTCAGAGATATGACACTATTGTATTTGAGAGATCTTGAGTGTCGAGTCTGGTGAATACGTGTCTGAGATACAGTTCACGATTGATTTAAGTGATTCATTAATTTGGTGATGACTTAACGGACCACTTTGCCAGATATTGAAAGGATTATGGAGGCCGTATACTCCATTTTCATTCATGATCATTAAGAACAAAGCCTTGAGATAAAAGCACGCACAATGTTGCCCGTGATGGGCAAGTGGGAGTTGTTAGAAGTTGTGCCTAAAGCCCATTAATTGGGTGCCTATTAAGGGCAACCTATTAGGGCGTGACCCAAGTCCTACCTGGACTTGGACGGCCCAGGGCCGGCCCACACTAGGAACCCACATGGGGTGGGATGGTGGTGGATTAAGGAAGGAAGGTGTTTCCTCCCTTTGATGTCCAAGTTAGGTTTGGACTCCGCCTTGAGTGAGTTGCCCTCTCTCCTAGTCAGGTTTGGACTCTGACGTCCTAATAGGGAAGGGAACTTCTCCGTGGACTCTGCTTCCTAGTTGGACTACTATCTCTCACACCTCTATAAACAAGAGGGCAAGGGGAGGGGAAGCAAAAGAGAGACCCATATAGTTCCCTACCCCCTAGAGAGAGAGAGAGAGAGACCAGTGGCCACCCTTGCGAGCTGCCCATCCTGACCGGATGGCGACTACTGTTACTCGTTGCCACTGTTGCTACTCTCCCCATCGTTGTCGCTGCTGCTCCCTCTTTGGCCATTGTCGCTCACCGTTGCGACTGCTGCCCTGCTCCCCACCGAAACCGTTATCATGTGCCGCTGTCGTTGCTCGCTGTTGTGACTATTGCTCTAATCGTTGGTGGCCCTACTTGCTGCCATGGCTGCTCCTCAGCTTGCTGCAACCGCCGCTTGCGGCACTACTACTCTCCCTACCACGTTGGCGCGACCATGGCTACTGTTGCTGCTGTGTGTGTGTGCTGTGAGGAAGAAAGGTAGGCCATGGCCCTGCTCTACTCATGAGAGAGAGGAACGCAACTTGTAGGTCACGGCTCCCTACTGCACTCGCTTTTGTTGCCTTCTTCCCATCTACTTGCTTCTACAATGAGCAACAAGAGGAGAAGGTCCCGGCGCCTGATAGAAAGAAGGCCGCTGCACACCGTCTCCATGGGTGAGTTGTTATCCCAAGGGCATCTCGGCTTAATCTTCTAGGAAATTACATCACCCTCGACTTTGGGTCTTGGAGCGTGGATTCTAAAAGGTAGACTCTAGTAGCCTACTCTCTCCATCCGCTACGCTACGTGGGCCTACCACTTATGCTGCGTACAGTCACATCCCGGACTCAGCCCATATAAGAATACATGGATTACTCGAGTTTGATCAACATGTCTTATAGGATCAGACTAAACACCCCCCCCCTCCTTCACTATCAATGCAACTAGATTTGAGTTCTTTGGTAATTGAGTGGTGGTTCATTCAATCACCTAATCTAGTTCTAATTTTGTATATGATAACATATGACATGTAAAGGAAACTCAGGCCCTTGTGGAGGAGGAGGTTGTATTAGAGATACTGCAGGGAATGTCAAAGTAGCTTTTACTCATTTCTACGGCACTGGGAACAACCTACTGGCGGAGGCCCGTGCGCTATGTGATGGCCTACGCTTGGCCGCAGCATTTGGCCTCGATCTTACCTCAATACAGTCTGATTGTGCCGCGCTTGTGCAGTCCATTAACAGCTATATTTGCCCGTCTTGGCATATTCTCAAGTGGTGGCGCATTATGCTACGCTACCTCAATGTCAGCAAGATCTCTGTTGCGCACGTCTATCGGGAGGCAAATCGAGTAGCCGACTCTCTCGCCACACATGCCTGCTCTGTTGCGGACAACACTATTTTTAGTTCGGCATCTAGTCTTCCCCGAGTCTGCAGAGGAAATGCATTTCTTGACAAAATCTCCCTTGGTAGTATACGGTTGGTCTAATTGTGTCTTTTTCCGGGGCTAGACCCCACTGATCTTGTATTCAGGCACAATAAAAATGCATCAATAAAAAATTTTCCATTCTGCTTAAAAAAAATAACATATGACATGTGAGACATTCATTAAAATTGTGTCAATTTTCATTGGACTGCTTGTCTATTCAAGAGGAAAAAGGATATTAGAGAAGAAAGGTAAAAGTTTTGCATGGATGTCATCTCACAAGGATTTATAAATGTGATCGCTTTTGATCGTGTTTCCTTTATCTCTATTCTAATATGAAATATGAATTACAAAAAACTTGTTAACTTCATCCGATGAAAGTGTTGGTTTACTAAAAAAAACACCATGCCATTCTCAAAAATTAGAAAGGAAACTCGAGTGGCCAACCGATGATACTACATTTCGTTCGACCCGAGTAAACAAAGTCAGACGTTCCTCTGGGCTCGTCGATGGTGGATATGACCACATTGGATAAGACCACAGATAGTAATACAATTCGGAGTGGAGATCGGAGAGAAAATGGTGTTAGGAGTAAGATTCGTCGACTCGATGATCTGTATTTAAATGGATCTTCCCTGATTTAGTATGACATCTCTTACCTCTCTCAAAAATATACTCTCTCTTCTTGTAACTCGAATTGACTCGATCTGACTCGAAGTGATTCGTATTGTATCGAATTTTTTCAGATACGGTACAATATGTTCGAGTCAACTCGAGTCATAGTCGACAATTGACTCGAGTGGGAGTCGACAAACCATGGTTGGGAGCAAGCCATGAAGTTGGGCGTACTAATCTCCACCCTTTTCCTATAACGACCATTTCATGATTCATTTTTTTTAGGAAACACGTAGCATAAAGAGGGCAAGCAAGAGATTAATATTAATGCAACTACGAAAACAAAAGGTTTGGACAGTAGGGCATTGTGGGTTCATAAGATCACGTGCAAAACCAAAATAGGTCGTGTTGTGTCTAAAGAAATTTGGTGGAAATCTTCGCCCACTTGTAGCCAGATTTTCGAAGGGTAATATTTGGTCCTCACCTTGAGTGTGCACAATTTATTTATTTATTTTAATATTTTTATTTTGAGGTCGGGACTGAGCTAAATTACATGTATGGATGATCAAAAAAATTAAAAAAATGAAAGAATTCAGCCCTGACCTCTGGCTAAAAATATAAAAAATAAAAAAAACTTGATGCACACTTAAGCCCGCTTTGTTAACCAAAATTGTTGAGAAATTATCGAACACGACGAGAGATAATTGAGGAGAGTGGAGCCCACACTCTCCCTCACACATATACCGTTAACCGAGTTCGGACACCGTGTTCAAATTTCTGAGGTCGAACACAGTATCCCCACTCGAAAAATAAAGTGGGTCTTAAGGTGTGCATTATCACGGGGTGCGCAACCAATGCTAACTCAATTTTGAAACTATCAGGAGGCAAACACATAAATTGTGACAATTAACTAGTAACTCAAATCAACTTCTATTAGGATTTTAAAAGGTTCAACAACTCGTACGAATAGTAATTTTGATTAAAATTTCAACTGTTTACCATAGTGATTTACTTAAATGTGGAACTCTATATTTCCAAAAAGTTATTAAACATCTACATCACAAGCATCAGGAGAACAATAGTCCATTGTCATTGTTAACACGAGGTTCAATCATTCTATTAAATACATCGACAATAATACCGGAACGGTAACAGTCAATGACAGGCATTTAGTTATGTTTCATGAATTTTGATATTCACATATTAGAAGAATTTATTCTCAGAATAATACAAAAATATTATAATTCTGTTACGAGGGCCTCATGTCTACTTCTCACCGGCCGTGCCCTTCTTCTGTTTACGACAATTTTAATATTCTAAATTTCAAAAATGTTATCACCGTTAAGTTAAAAGGGAAATTGATGAAGTCGTGTGCACAACTTCCTGGGGTCAAATGAGCTCGGCGGAAAAAAAAAGAGAGAAACAGCCAAAACGATTCTTTAAAAAAGGGTCAGCATAAAAACCCCATTATTAAAACTTGACCAAGATCTGAATTTCACAACAGTCCAATCGATGCTTTAGTAAGACAGCATACCTTCGTCCTTCAGGAAGTAATTCCATTTTGCATCATCTTCAACGTGGCAGGCCCAATGGCATTCACGCGAGACAATGATATGAACGCCTTTGTCAAGTTTATCTCACCAATGAAAACTTATGTTTGACATCGTTCTATTGGCATCCTTCTAGAAGATGGTCAGACTTAAATCTGCCGCTAGAAATGTCTCACGGTTAGACTTCATAATTATCTGTTTAAAATTCGAATCAAATTTATATTTATTTAATCAGATAATTATTTAAATAAAATATCTAATAAATAATTTAATCATATATCAAATATCTAATTATTAATCAAATATAAATTTAAATATTAAGATATCCGTGTTAGATATTATCTAATCAAATATAAACCCTAAGATAAATATATAAGAATATATATATATATATATTCTACATATAATTAACTCAAATCATAATATGTTATTTGATAACTCTTTTTTCCCTTTTTTATCTCAAAATATAAATTAAAAATAATAACTCCACTTACACATTTGATAGATTATCTCTTATTTTCTAAGATGACATCTAATCTTTTGATAACATCTCTCCCAAAAATATAACTCTTTTTTTTGAAAAAATAACCTACGACACTCACAGTTCACACGACTCACCTCTAAATAAACTTAACAATCATCTATTTAAAATTTAAACTAAATTCAAATTCATATTAATCAAATGAGTATCTGAATAAAATAACTGACAGATAATTTGATTATCAATCAAATACAAATTTCGATATCACACTATTCATTCTATATCCGATCCGCTTACCGATCTACTCACGGTAGACTCCCACTTGCATTGACCTTGGATCAGAGAAGAATAGCCATTGCTGATGCAATCACCGATCCCTCCCTCGGAATTCCACCAATTTCTTGACAGGGTAGCTTTCGTTAAGCTAAAACACCTTAAAAGTGAATGGTTTCTAAAATTGCTGGCTTCCAAAATTAATTTTTGGGTGTTCGCCCAGTGATAGATACATAAAAATGAAACCGGAATCCTTCGTCTTTTAGTTTCTAGTGATTTTCGACTGAATTAAACCCGATGGATGATTAATCCACAACACCCAAGTGTTTACAATACATCAGCCAAAAAGAAGAAAAACGAAGAAAAGTGATATCTTCTTGTTTTTACATCATCAAGATTCCCCCCCCCCCCAAAACAACACCCCCACAAAAAAAAAAAAAAGTGAAACCAGAACCAGTTCGCTACTAGCCAATAAATTGTTTTCACCCGTTTTTTTAATCAAAAATCTGATCTGCGAAAGGCCTGTGAAGTGAGACCAAGCAAATGAAGAACCGTGATTTTATGCCGGACTACTGTCACTTGCGGTGAGAAGATAAATAGACCACTTCTCTTGTAGGCAAATAAACAAGACTGAAATTGTGAAGATATGAAGAAAACAGAAGGCACATAAAAGCCGAGGTTCAGAGAATAACTTGCTAAGAAAAAAACTATCGAAAATTTCATAACTACGATTCAAACAAACGAACAAATGGAAACCAGCCTGTAACCTAGTATTTATAACCAACATGAATAAATACTTTTCCACAGAGGTCGGAGGTTCTGGCACGAAGAATCAGTACGCCTCAAAGTGTGGTGGTTCACATGAGGCTTCTCTCCATTCTTGCCCAGCATACCCGAGTTACATTTTGCATATTATGGTCTACAATCCTGCAGAGTATTTCCCATAACACAGGAATCGTAAATATAAAGAATCAAGAAAGGTAAACTCTAAATATGGGAACAAATTAAAGTGAAAATGTACGATCAACATTTAGTGATAGCAAAAGCGCCATTGTTCATTTGTTAAATTCAAATACTATGTATGCCTTTTCGACGAGGATAAAGATGCCACTTTCAAAATAGGGGTAAATATGAGTCCTGAGGAGTGTGAAAATACAAAAACTTGGGAGGTATTCATCAAATAAGATTGGAAAACGTTACCGGAAAAATCTGCAGAGGGTGGGGTTACCTCCATAAAGTCCATACAAAGCCATGTGAGATCAATCGAGCCTTGATGATTACATCATTGCTAGCCACAAACTCCGGCATAGGTGATATACTCAACCGAAAGACTGACCCTACGTAGGATAATTCAACATAATGTCAACGTTAAGTGCCATGAACTTTCTAATGTGACTCCAAAAATCAGTAGAAAGAAATTCAATACATACCCTGATTGAGTAGGAAATGCCAAATCCACTTACAATTTTTGCTGAAATGTAGAAGGAAATCCACATTAATGACCACTTTTAAATTACATTGAGGTTCATCCACCAAAATCTTTCTCCTTCATTGTGGTAATATTGACACCCCATCAAATTTTTTGATTTTGTGATCACATGAAACCTCATTATTTATAGGATGATAAAATTGGATCTGCTTCATACTTCAATTCAGGGAGATGATCGACTCTGCCATTAAGGAGAGGTGGGTCAGCACAGCCTTCCAAAAATGTCATCAAGAGTGTTTAAGAGAAATGTAAAGAAAAGGAGAGAGGTCAGCTGAGTATTCAGGCATTTCTCAGTATCACAAGCATACAGGAACGTCCTAGTGTATCCATGTGTGTGAACCGTTCATTTATATCCAGCTTAAAATTTGCAATTTGAAACTCAACATCTCTGAAAAACTGCTTGAATATAACCTCATGAGAAAAAGAAAAACTACACTTTCATTGCTAGAATAGTTGCACAATTTTATGTTAGAAATAAGAAACCAGAAACATTACAGCAATTAATAGACAATATTGCCACAATTTTCCCACGAAATAGGACAAATCCTTGTCGCAATGGAATGTGTACTAGAAGTGTTTTCCTTTTTATTTGGGGGGGGGGGATGGTACAACACATTTATGAAATCAAAGAAAGAGGTAGAAGATATATGAAAGTCAAACAGACAGCCCTACATGCCCTGAGCCCCAATTTTGTACATCAACCCAAAATAAGCCCCCTCTCCCTCTTCAAACATATTTCTCTGATTACAACCGTTTGTACAAATTCCCAGCAGAGTTAATCCCTTGGAGGATCTCCAATACCCATATCCTATGTAGCTTGACTAATCTCTAAATCAGATACATCACCTGGTGCAAAATTCTTCACCCTCAGCTCCTTTTGGTCTGGGCAAGTGCCTGTGATAGGTTAGGGAGAGTTGCCAAGGCATGCCCCAAGAGACCAGTCATGGGTCCACCACTCACCTCCAGCCTTCTGCCATGGTACAGCCATGGTATGCAGTACCGGCCAGTTTTGTACCGGTACTGGAGGTGACCGGTCAGGTTCAGCTGGTTCTGGTACCGGACCGGCCGATCCTCTAACGAAAAGGAAGATGATATTTTTTTTCCCAAGAAAGAAGGATTAATTTACAAATTCAACCAATAATCTTAACGAGTATAATGAGACTGAGTGAGATTAGAGATCTAGAGTTTAAAATCTCCCGTTAGAGTTTAATTATACTTAAGATTAGGGTTAAAATTTTATAAACTTAATGTGCAGGTATTTCCATGTTTGAGGGGAACTGGTTTGAACTTCCGGTACCGGAACCGGAACCGGAACTGGAACCCGCCCTGAACGGTTCCAGAACCTGAACTGGTTTTGCAAACCTTGGGTACAGCAGACTTGATCCTCTGGGGGTATAAACAACCCTCCCCAATCTCAACTGTGGAAACTGCATTTATTTCAAATCCTTTGCTGCCCCTAGCCACATCTGCTGTCAACTGACCTCCCTTGGAGCTGGAGCTATAGGCAGAACGGAAGGTCTCCCAGTCTCGAAGGTGATGGCTTGGCTAGGCCACTAACAACATTAACCTGTTCAAGACATCAGCCACTGCAGTTGATTGTGTTCTTGAGAAAATTTGGGCCTATATCTGCAAATGATTTGATGATGAACTGGAGTCAGAGGATCAGGTGCTTAGACATTACAGTAGTCCCATGCATCCTACAGCCTCCCCAGCATCACCCATCAAATTGACAGAAGAAGGAACTCATCCAAGGCCAGATAACTCTTCTGACACTGTGATGTCAAACTTGTCTGCCCATTATGTTTTGGACTCCCTCTCTTGTGGCAGGCCTAAGTGAGACCCTGCTAGTAAAACCTACCAGACATGCCTTCATGTGTGCTCCTTAGAAGTGGAAGATTCTTCATCAACCTGCACATCAAAGGAAGACATGCACCAGAAATTGGAATGGCATGCTCCACAGCTTTGGGAACAATGACAAAATTGAATAGCTGAATCTTTGTGTGGATTGCAAGATGCCTGATCACTGTCAGGATCAGTAAAGGCCAATCTGATCCGGGCTGATGACCTGTCCTGCACATTTATTTATAAAAAAGCCCGTGAGACAGGCAGGGAATTCAATCCGGTTTAGGGTTTGTAGGGGCTGATCTGGTCTGTCTTAGACCTCTGATCCCCACTGCCATGAAGAAGACCAAGAAAGAGAAGCCATCATGGCTGTTCCCATTGCTATTGCTGCCACGGTCACCTGGTCATGGATGTAGAGGAAGATGAAGAGCAAGAGAGGAAGAAGTCATCACCACTGTGGCTGTCTGCCGCTATTGCTATCATTATCACAGTTCCCTATGGGCAGCCTTCTCTTTTTCCCCTCCACTAATAGTGGTGAGTCCAATGAGGAATATGAGGTAGGGCCATGCTTGTGATAAAAAGGTTTTTCCTTTTGTGCAAAAGATCCTATATAATATATCTAACTAAATATCCTTCTTATTTCTGTAAATAACTTTTTATTTGAAAAAAAAAACATTTTTACAACGTTACCTCGAATTAGATCGTTTCTGTCAGATCACCCGATTGGGATTGGGATTATGAATACCGGATCTAGATACCCAATTCAATCTAGATCCTGGTGGATGTGCCCTCAAGCAATTACCCTCCAACTTAAAAGCCCTAGGAGGTGAATGCTGTGTCTTGGAAGGGGCAAAAGAAGGGAAGACATAGGATCTCCTTGCCAAAGTCCAAGGCCACTATGGAAATAAGGAGAAGGAATCGCATTGATCAAGATGGAAAATTTGGTACCCACGGCGGTGCTGCGGTGGTTTGCCACCTTCCCTTTGGGAGGTTGCGGGTTCAATCCTGCACTCCCCCAAGAAGGGGGGGGGGGGGGGGGGGGCTGGATCACCCGCATGCACTTATTTAAGGGTGCAGTGCCCACCCGTTGTGGGTGCCAGGGACCCCTGGCCCTTGTAATCCCCTCCCTGTATTCCCCCAGGTCCCTGGCCACTGGGCCATGTTAAAAAAAAGAGAGGAAAATTTGGCAGAGGAAAGAAAAGATTTAATCCAACCAAGCCACCTATCATCAAAACCCTTTAGATTCAAGACTTGAAATAAATATCCCTAGTTGACAGTCACAGGCATTCTCAAATCCAACTTGATGAGTAGACCTCTTTTTTTGAGTTGATTCATACTATGTAGGCATTCACAAACCACCAGAGAATCCAACCAGATGACTAGACCACTTAAGGAAAGAGGTAGGCATTCATAAACTTCCAAAGAATTCTCCTAAATGGGACACCACCCCCCTTGATCAAAGCACTCTGATTGCAAGTAATGACTCTATGCACAACCTTCTTCAATCCCATTCAAGAAGCTGATAGGTTTATAATCCTGCAATTGGTCAGCTCCCTCTTTCTTAGGACTTAGCACCCTCAGGATCTTGTGGATGCCCCTCAAATAAACCTTCCCTTGCTGGAATGCTCATACAACATCTAAAATATCCCAGCAGACCACCTCCTAGGAGTGTTAGAAGAAGAACAAAGGAAATCCATCAGGTTGAAGGGCTTTATCCCCAGCAAGAACAAATATTGCTTCCTTCACCTCCTCTTCAGAAAAAGGCCTAGAAAGCTCAACCTGTTCTTCCCAAGAAATCTGTGGTAGAACACCCTGGGCAACCATCAGCATCTGCCTTTCTTCCTCAACGAATGGCACCTCTTTAGAAGAAGGCTAGAAAACTCAGCCTGCTCTTCCTAGGAAATCTGTGGTAGAATACCCTCAGCAACCATCATGCTCTGCCCATCTTCATCAATGAACAGCCTAGAGTAAAAAGCCAACACATGCTCCTGAATATCTCTTTGCTGAGAGATGCAATAGTTCTTCATCTCTATGGCTCTGGGTGAGAGATTAAGTCTCCACCTACCAAAAACACCTTCATGAAAATAAGCAATGTCTCCCTCCTTTGATCCATTTCTCTCTAGATCTCCGCTTTTAGATTATCTCCCTGTGGAGAATTTCTCCATACTCAGCTCTACGGTAGTCCCAACGAGCCCTATTCTCATCATCATATAAACCAGCACTCAAGAGAATCCAGACCCTGGAGACGCTGAAGTGCCGCATAACTCCCCATCTCCTTCAGCTTGACCACCTCCCTAACCATGGTCGAGGACACACAGGGGTTTGCCACACTTCGTAAATAATGTCGATAATTTCATCCGCCCTTGGCCAGTAATGTTCCAACCTGAACATGTGCTTCCTCCTCAGCTTGCCCCTAGCCCTAAGGACAATTTGCTTGTGATCAGAAATAGGCCTTGCCAAGCAAAGGGGTTTGGCCCACAAGGATTGCAGACTTGAATCAAGCATGGCTGTCTCAATCTGGATCAGATCTGGCTGATTCCACTGAACTCAGGCCAATCCTGTATTGGCAAAAAATTAACAAAAATGCCATAAAAATTCAGGAAAATCAGAAAAAAATCATAGAAAAATTCTAAATATGTACTTAGACATACAGATGACTTAGAATACCACATATCATGCACATATGCCATAAAGAGCAGTAAAAACACTAATAATTAACTTTCTACTATAATTGAACATGGTGAATCAAGGCAGTGTTGAATAAAGAGCAGTAAAAACACTAATAATTAACTTTCTACTATAATTAGAAGCCCTAATCGAGGTATTTAGAAGTTGATCCTTTAGAACTTTTTGTTCTCCTTTCTATCTTCTACCTACCCTCCAATTTTCATGAACTTAGGTCAAGAGGATCAGGAGATAGAAGGACGTGAAGTTACTGGTTTAGCACAGGACGTGCAGAAACTAGGGGTGACTTCCAGTCAGAAATTCGACGTCTAGGGATCAAATCAAAGGTAGGTTATCTCGTGGATGGCTAGAATAATATGTCAGGAATAAAAGTCCTCTGTTACCTCGTGATTTCATGCACTGTACTTTGAGTATTTGATGTTTTATTTCAACTGCGCATCTAGGTTATTTCAACATGCATGAATCCTACCCTTTAATGAGAAATTGATAATTTTATCTTAATTCATATGAACCATGCATCTCCATACGTTTCTTATACTCTATCACGTCATATTCTTCTGTTTAACATGATTTTTCATTTATCTATTGCTAACAATAAGGCCTATATGACCTATTTTACTTCTATTTGTCACAGAAGAGAAACGGTCTCTATCAGACCGCCATATGTCTTTAGCGGCTTTGCGATAGACTGCTAAATGCCTTCATGCGGTCCTCCCTTGACCGCTATTCTCTGCAACCTGTTAACTCTAAACAGGTGGCAGATTGACCCTAATATATATATGCTAAGCCTAGTTAAATAGGTTTTAATACTAGTCTTGACTTATAATCGTAATATTGGTTATATTGTGCACTACCCTTGATAGATTGCATGCCCTACATGGTTTAAATGCTTATTTTAACTTATGTTAATTTCATGCCAAAATATATATTTTGTACTAATGATCATATTTTTATATGCTTCATAGACTTGTTAAGTGATGTTTTGATCGTTGTTTATCACGATTCCTTCTTCTCTAGTGTCTTTTCTTAAGTACATGGTGCGTATCCCGGTGCGTGGCCATTAGATACACTTTTGCACTTGTAAGCACACCTCTTGGACTTGTTATCCTCTCCGTTGAATATTCCTTCCACCGGACTAGGTGATCTTGTTTCAAGACCTCCGTAAGTCTCCGCGAGCCTGGGATTCCCACTAGGACGCCGAGCTAGTTGTACCCTTAAAACCCAACTGTCTAGAAAGCACTTAACTGCTGTTTTCTGTATCCTGGATTTAGCGGCCATCAGGCGACCGCCACTGTCAAGTAGCGGTCATCCCGCGACCACTTCTGTCCAAGAGTTTCACTACACCGACCTTCTTTTCTTCATGCGTCAACTCCTCATAGAAACGGTCCATCTCTGACCACCTCTATCTATAAACGGTCCTGAAAAGACGGCTACAGTCCAGAAACGGTCCGGACTTGACCGTCTTATGTCTAAACTATGTCTAACCCGAGATTTGACCTAAGGGTTGATTTTCCTATAATCCTAGATGGTCTATTGATTATCTAGAATCTAAAACCTTATTCCAAACCTATCTAATAAGTTATGGAAGTTAAAGAATATGCCGTTATGCTGCCGAATTCTTTTCGTGACATGACCTTTTCTTAAGTCATCTTTGGAATTCTCATGATCTCTTATTGTGCGTTCTCTACCTTGGTTACATTCTCATGAAACTATTGTTGAAATGAACATTATTGGCCGGAACTTTACTATATTCTCATGGAAGTAGCTTGATCTATAACTTGAAGATGCAAGAGAGGACACAGACAGTGTCCAAGGGCTCCATACTAGCCCCCTCGGCAGATAGCCGGAAACGTGCTGAAAACCATAGGGTACGATGAGTACTGACGTCGCATTACGCCGGGAGTACTTTTTTTATAGACGGGTGAAAACCATGAGACAATTTGTGATAATTTACATGTTTGCTCGTACTTTCTTATTCATGACTTTCTAGTGCATAACCTTTATGGTTATGAGTACATTCTTGTTAATGAAAGGCCACTTTATCTTGTAAGTCTTGCTTAATCATGCTCTATTGTCCATTCATATTCTTCATGTCTCTAAAATTCCTATCATGTTACTTGGATTTGTTCGAGTGTTTTATCGCGTTTTTACCTTATTCACTAGAGCGAAAATGTAATTACTTAAAGCATGCCTCCATGTTGATGCGAAGATACCTACTGAGCAAGTGTGCTCATTACCCTACTTTTCCAATCTTTTCAGAAAGTTCAAGTGAGTCGGATTCGGAGTATTCTAGCAACGGGCCCGAGAGTGATGATTGATGGTCGAGAGAAGACTTAGACTGTCAAAGTAGTCTAGAGTCGTGATGTAATTTTTACTTTATTGAGTCTCACTATGTAATTTTCATTTTTTCTTGAGTCTAGTAGGCCAAGAGTCAACTTTATGTAATTATGGATCATTATTATCAATAAAAGTTAGAATTTTGATCAATATTGTGTACTACATTTTTATTAGGATGTTTATTGCGCCCTGATTATATCACTAGCTTGAGACGTATTGTCGACTGTTCACGTTCCCCGATATTATTTCCGCTGTACATATGTCTCGGGGCGTGACATATTGGCAGATCAAGATATCTTCTGGACATGGAGTTTGGAAGTAGCTGACTCAAGCAACCCTAGATGGTTGGGTCAACTGAGTGAAAGCAGGCAAGTCAACTCAAGCTCCAATCATACGACAACACGGACTGAAAGAAGCCCAAGGAGCAAAGACCCTTGGATGCTGTGAGACACGGAATATTTTCACGTAGGAAAAATAGAATAATTGTTCTTCTTTTTGAAAAGAGAGACATTCCTCTGCATAGAGAGGGTTATTCCGTGTGTGCGCATAATATCAGACGATTTGGGTTCGAGTGCTAGACCTCTCCCCACTGACCGTAGTCAGTGTTGATTTACATCGGCCTAACATCCGAACACCTTTGTTTGACTGCCAAACAAATCCCCAAAACCTTTTACAGGGTTCTAATGTTGAGGGCAAACTCTCTTGAAGAGCTCATGATGTCCGCTCACTCACCACCGACCAACAAAAATAATTGAATTAGGGCTAGGTCTGAGCCAAACCCTAAGATTTAGGAAGCGCAAATATGCGGAAGCCATAGGCATTTTTGAAGTAGAGAAATTTTCTGGACCCCGAGAGTATTTCGGTAATTTTACCACCCCAGGGGTATTTTGGTAATATTCCCAGGCCAGGGGTATTTCTGAAATTTACTGGATTGGAATGGGAGTTGGACCGGATTCCTGACTTTCCGAGGCGCTGAGGCTCTTTCTGGAGGGTTTTGAGGACTCTAGGGCCATTTCTAAGTCGTAAGGATATTTTGGTAATTTTACCTTATCCTGGACAGACCTAGGATTGGGGTGACATCCGAGTGTCGAACTGAGCTGACACGTTTCTAAACCAGAAGAATGACAAGGGACTTCGTAGAAGACACATAGATGTCAATTTGGTCGAAAGAGGGACACATATGCAATTCTATGAAAGTCGGGTGTTTTCTTATAATTTTCTCCCCGAGGACATGCATAAAACATACTGAGTGCTTTCATAATCAGAATGAGTACAAGGATTGTCGACGAGTTGTCAACTGTACAAAAGTCCGCGCTAACGCGAGAAATAGGGGCATAGCCCCAATTACAAAAGTTGCAGGGTAAAATTATAATTTACAAGACATTCATGTTTCTTAGATCCCGGGGAGGACTTATACGCAATTCTCCCATTATTAGGGCAGAATTATATGACATAGTCGTCCCGAGATTTAGAAACAACAACAACACAGCCCGCTGAGGGGAAAAAATTACAAAAATACCCTCATAGGGGTATAAACACAGGACCCGGGGACTTACCCCTCGCGGGTCGAAACAGACGAACAAAATGCTCCAAGTGTGAAAGGCGCTTCGTAGGTTGCAGGTTGTAGTCTCTTTTTTTTTTTTCCTGGACCTCTGGGGGTCTATTTATAGAAGTGGGAACCTCCCTGGGGGCGTTCGGACCCGTACGGGTTCAACGGGATGAAAATGACCCCGGGGAGGTCATTTTTTCAAAAAAAATTTTAGTTGATCGCGCGGGAGGAAGGACCACCCCAGGGTGGGAGGTCCCCCGGGTCCCACCCGGGGTCGCGCGACCCCCGAGGGGACCTGCCCGGGGTCGCGGACCCCCGAGGGGGATCAGGACCTCCTCGAGGTCGCGGACCCCCCCCCACCCCCGGGGGTCGCATGCCCCCCTAGGGGGACCTCCCCGGGGTCGCCGACCCCGAATGGGTCCCACCCGGGTTCGGGCGACCCCAGGCTGATCCGCCCGCCGAGGGAGGTCCCGCACGGGACTCGTCCGCCTCCCGGCGGACCCGTCCGGGTGAAGGTGACCCCGGACGGGTCCCTCCGGCCCCGGACGGGTCTCCTCTTCGCGGGGTTTCAATAAAAGGAGGTCTCCGGGGGCTTTGAAGCCTTGTTTCCTCGCCGTGACTTGTGAAGAATAGCGAGGGGGAGCGTCACCTTGTTCGTTTGTCGTCCTCTTCGTGCCGTGGGCCGCCGAGGGGAGACTTGTTGTCGTCCGTGCTTCGTGGTACACGTGCGGAGGACTCCATTCTTGGTGCGTAGACCTTGTTCTGTGTCTCCTTTACTGTTATAGTTGCTTCCTTTGCTCGTAGTTACACGTTCAAAGGAGGGAGACTGCATCCCTTAGGGATTTCTTCAAAACCATGCGATCCTAACAATCGTGTGAATTTAATCCGGGCTTCGATCACCCCGTTTTGCTGCGAAGCCTGTAGTTGCAGCAATAGATAGGCATGAAGCCGTGTATGAAGGTACTCCACGGGAGGGGCGATACGCCCCATGTTAAACCCGTGTGTGGAGATATTCCATGAAGAGGCAATACGCCAAATATTTGTAGACCTTAACCAATGCGAGGTTAACATGGCAACCATGCCAATTTTGGTTGGAATAAGTCCTGGGTGCAACAAATGCCCACGGGACACCCGTCAACGCCAGAGGCAAGGGGGGGGCGGGTGGCCCGTGTCTTTCGTGAGGGTAGCTTATCTCCGGCCCGTGTCTCTCGTGAGGGTAGTTTATCTTCGAGTTCCCTGACGGAACGAGGAATCTTGTAAGACTGCTTAATAATTGTATTGATGTCCTTTGACTGATTTAACTGTTGATCGAGCCTCATTATTGACTTTTGTCTTTGCGGTATTGGCTTTGCAGCTGTTGTAGACATGGCTCGTCCTAGCCGGAGCAGAGATCGGAGGTCCCGGGCCAGCGGCTCTGACGACCACTACGTGCGAAGGACAGATAGGCCTATGCCACCATTCCCTCCGCACAGCATCACTTCAGAGAGTTTTGATGCAGTAGACCGTGGGCTTACTTGGATCGTGGTGGGCCCGACAGAGGAGACTACTATCTCTGAGGGCACTGTGGATGTCTCCCGGATCACGGAGAGACAAGGAGGCTATTCTTATGACCGCTCAGGCGGTTACCCAGCACATTTCCCACTGGATTGTCACCTCCTACCTTTCATCCAGAGTTTTGTGCCACCTGGAATGGAGGCCGACGATTCCCGACTGCCGGGAGAAAGGCGCCGTCTTGAACGGGCAATATTACTTGGCAGGGACAGCATGTATGGCACTTGCAGTTTCTCCTATCCGAGCTTCCCAGAGGGCTTTGTACGACATGATCAGTACCCTGACCAGAGGAGTCTGGGCTTCTTCAGGGAGTTTGACAGTTTCACCGTCCGGGCGGTACCGTCTCCACCAGTCGTTTGGCATCTGGCCGGGCATCATAGGGCCGCAGACGTCTCTATCGACGGGATGTTTCTGACTCTCTCAGGCGCGGCTTTTGCTCATGATGATTATGACCATGACTGTTTACTGGCACGGATTTTGGCACAGAAGGCCCCCAGTTGGTATGAGAGGTGGTCCGTTGCTCCTTCCCACTGTTACCGTCGTGGCGCCACAGAGTGACTATGGGGTGTACTAACAGTCTACAGAGCAGCACTTGACAGGGCAGACATACGCCATGCAGTGACGGCAACTTTGCATTCATATCCTTGCCATGCGGGACTAATCCAGGCCCTAGCCGAGAGGTTCAATAGGCGCTGGAATACTTTTATGACGACAGAGGGAGAGACTTCATTGGACCTGTGGGCTTTCCACAGGATTTCTGGCCTCCCTGTCTGTGAACAGCCATATGAGGAGTTATGCCTGGACGACATGCATCTGAGTGCTTCAGACGGCACAGGTCAATATTTGCTGCCCTACCGCTTCAGGTACTTGATGAAGACCTGGAGAGATTTGGCCCTTGTGGGCAAAGAGAAAGTTGCACGGACACCGAGGGTGACCCTGAATGCTTGGGTCACACATTTCTACAGTGGTCCTTACTGCTTCTACGAGGAGTTTGCTTCCTCCGGTATGACTTGGGAGCAGTGCCGACAGGTAGAGCTCCGATTTGCTTCACATCCCCGCCACCTGCCTGCTCCGACGCGGGGGTGGAACTCGAGGGATTTACCGTCGTTGACATACCTGGCGGCCTACCTGGCCTATTGGCTAGCTAGTTTTGTGATCCCTCATGGAGAGGAGGGAGTTCTGCGGGCGGAGGTGATCTACCCGGCGTGTTTATTGGCTTGTGGACGCAGGGTCGCTATTGCTCCGGCTGCACTGGCGAACATCTACCATTGCTTTGGAGCTCTGACTTCTCATGCATCACCCAGAGACAAGCACATCTTGATGCCTACCCATTATCTGAGTGCATGGGTCGGCTTGTTGCTACCAGAATTGACACAGAGGACGCCGATAGATAATCCAGCTGCACCACTGGTTTTTGCTTTTGCTGGTCACCCGGACCAAGATGCAGTTCTACATCTTGCTAGCACCCACCGTGCTCTGTCTTTCCTCCATACTAGGAGGGATGAGAGCCTGGAGTTTGATCACAGCTGTCGCTCATATCGCCCCTACTTAGAGCAGCAGGGCGACACTGTTGTCTGTAGGTTGTCCTCGTGGGCCCTGCCTTCCCTCCATGCACTGGCCGATTGGGTTGTATGCATACGCCCCAGAGTTCTGGTCTATCGTCGCTCCAGCATGGCAATTCTTGAGCCGTACTATCCACACAGATTTGCCAAGAACTTTGGGTATGATCAGGCTATACCGCCAAATGCAGATTTTCCCATGGCACTTCGGTAATACCGACAGAGAGACGTACACCTTGTGGCAGCTTCATGGCATAGCTTCCTCTCTCGTGGCGTGAAAGAGGGATACCCTATTCCAGAGCAGACGCGCAGAGGCTTCTTTGATATACACTATGCGCGTTGGTGGTTTAAAGTCAACCACATCTCTAGACAGCGAGCTGACACCGTCCGAGCTGCTGAGGAGCAACGCTTGAGGAAAGAAGACCTGCCTCCTTTGTCACTAGCTCCTGAGTTTGTCAGATCTCATTTTTCTGGAGCCGCCAGGGTCATTCATGAGATAGAGGTTCGCTGGAGGGAGCGGGGACTCCCCATTCCCGTTGACAGGAGTCAGTATACTGGGGCTTTGAAGCCCTTGAGGAGTACACCTACTACAGCTTGCACTTCCAGATCCGCTCACCGACGAGTCGCCCCTGGGTCTTCAGCACCATACTCCTGGTGGGAGGACTTGAAGGCCTCTTGTGGTCTAAAGACCAAGTCCCAGCTATCCGAGGCTGTTCCAGAGGGGGCATTTGCCGGTAGTGCCTTTGCTAATTGGAGGACCCACATCATCAATGCCGTAGGCTGTGCTGGTCCTTTGGAATATATTTCAGATTTGGAGGTGGCTGCCACCCCCAATACCATCTCGACAGTTGTGAATAAGGTTGCTCGGGTTCTTGGCCTGAAATCTGGGCAGATTATTCTAAAACCCGAGAGGATTAT
Organism: Amorphophallus konjac; assembly: GCA_022559845.1. Lineage (NCBI taxonomy): Eukaryota > Viridiplantae > Streptophyta > Magnoliopsida > Alismatales > Araceae > Amorphophallus > Amorphophallus konjac. The sequence continues at coordinate 77,986 of JAHNEJ010001152.1, read as the reverse complement.
AGGGGAACCAGGTATATGCTAAGATTATTTAGCCTTGTCCCTTCTGTTTGTTTTGCCATTGAAGACACTGACTTTATGCAATCGTTTATCACTTGCAGAGCGCACCAGTGGTTTAGAGGCTCATGCTCGTGAGAAGAGGCCTCGAGCTAGAGAGCAAGAGAGTGACCCGCGGCCTACCTCCCGTCTGCGTTCTGAGGAGGCATCTCCTACCCCGGCAGAAGCTTCCAGTAAGGGCGAGGGAAATTTATTTCCAAATCAGCACTACAACATGTCTATGTGATTTTGTAGCCTGACTGTTCCCCCCCCCTTTTTTTTGATGCAGCTCCTCCTGAGACTCGGGCTGCTGTGAGCTTTTCTCCCCGCCCCGGGAATGAGTTCACAAAGGCGGGGTTGGAAGTGGACGAGTCCGTTCCCGATATCAGTGTGGACATCGACGGGTTGGACCCTCTCGCCGACGACTATTTGCCTGTGACCAACGACTCTCCTGCACTTGACGTGGGAGGGATCTCCATTATTCATGATTCAGGTGAATGCTTCGACTGCATAACCCTTCTTCCCCTCTCTTTTAAAACAAAGAGAAATATGTGTCTTGGCTGATATTATATTGCCTGTCACAGAGACGGTCCAGGCTCAGCCTACTGTCCCCGTTGTTGAAGAGGGGAGAAAGTCCCCTAGCAGTGGGGAGACTTCTTCGCCATCAGGTTCCTCCAGCGGGGGAAGCTCCGGTACTTCATCGGGTACAGGGACCTCCAGTACCTCCTCGAGCGAGGGCTCTTCTTCCTCTTCCTAGAGTTCTTCCGAGGAAGGGGAGATTAGGATGAGCCCAGGTAATTTAAGGCCAAATTTTCTTCATGCATAGAGTTATGAAACTCTCCTTCTGACCCTCTTTAATTGTTCATTACATAGCCGCACAGACGACCTTCTCCTTGAACGAACTTTCCAAACTCATGGAAACAGGGTCCACTGCTGACCTGCCAGCTAATAACGAGGATGTGAGGGCTCCAATTGCCGGGGTTGAAGTCCCTGATGGGGGAGCCATCTCCCTAGGCATGAGGCTATCAGTAGGTACTGCCGATGCTGGGGAGCTTGGTGAGGTGCCGGCTTCAGGTATGCACAAAATATTTTGTATAGTCCCTCCGCCATGCCTTATTGCATATTGACATTGTATAATGCTCCTGTTTCGAACAGCTGACGATCCTACTGAGGAGGGGCATTCTCACCAGCTTACAGGGGTTGACGTGATGGCAGGCTCGGGCCAGACGCCCACAGAGGGGCGAGACACTGAGGACCGAACCGTGGCCTCCACTGAGACACCAACTCTAGGTATGTTGTCGAATTAGGGACTTGCCCCATTTATTCAACAAGACTTCCTTCTTCTGTGATATTGATCACCATTTTATATGTTGGTGTCCCCTTTCAGTTGTCTCTCCTTCTATGGAGCCCACGACAGGGGTCGACATAGCTACCGCTGAGGAGGAGCTGCCTGCAGAGACTGGTATGTCTTTGTCACTATAAAGTGCACATTGTCATTATTGGTGTCACGGGAATATTGAGACTTTCCATTCTTTGCTTTATTTGCAGAAAGATCAGCTGCACCCGTGCCGCCCATAGAAAAGGGATCGATGCTTGTAGATAACCCTTCTACAGTCCTGGAGGAGGGATTTTCTCTCGGGCCCAGCCCGATGGGCATAGCTGCCTCAGGTAAAAACCATCGCGATATGCACCTTTGGACTTTTACCCTGGTGGCTTCATTGTGGTGGTACACTCATATGTTTTCCCCCCTTTTTTTACTCGGGGCTTACAGGAGAGACGACTGTGATGCCCGCGGACTTTCCTATTCTTGGAGTGGAGTGGCCCGACACCCCTGCACCTGTGGCAGTGTTGGATGCCGTCATGGCTGACCACCTCTTCTAGGGCCTTGATCGCCTGGTTCAGGTTGACCCCTTGCCGACGGTGGGGACTTTGAGGAGCAGCTTGGAGGCTTTCACCTGGGGTTACCACATGATGGGTCTTCCGCAGGATCTATGGGCCGCGAAGCTGGGATCCATATGGAGTGAATTCGCCCGCCTACATACAGCACAGGAGCAGAGGCGGCGAGTTCGACTGATGATCTAGCAGGAGGAGGAGCGGCTGAGCGAGCTCCGGGCGGCCCAGGCTGAGGCGAGCCTTCAGGTTGAGAGGGAGGAGGAGTGCAGGAGGAGGATCCGCCTTCAAGTTGAGGAGCTGCAACGAGATTGTGACGACCCGGGATCCGAGTACCGGAAAGTAACCGGCGCGTCTCGAATCTCGGCCCGCCAACCCACGAGCCCGAAGACTCGGAAGGGTAGAAAGGGATGGTGTGGGAGTACAAGAGAAGCTAAAACAACCGCAGAGATAGCACAATAATCTAAAATAAGATGCACAGAATAATATAAATAAATTAAACTGCTACAAGGTCCAGTGTATCTCATGTCGAAATGAAAGTACAGTCAACAGAAAGAAAAGTACAACTACACGGGGCATCCCCCGACGTACAACTACACGGGGCATCCTCCGGCTCTGGCAGACTGGCGGCTAACCCTGGCTAGAAGAACTACGCTGAAACTCGACCGCACCTCTCGAAGACCCCGCCTCACCTGAAAAGCAGGGGTGAGCCTCATTTCATTGGCCTAGTAGGGATCCCGCGAATCCCCACCTCGCGCGGAAACCAAGGCAGGAAAGCAAGAGAGCAGAAAAGTAACCCTACCTAACAGGAATACGGTAGAACCAACAAGCTAAAGTAAATAAGCGGAAAAGCCGTCTACTCTAACCGCACGTACTACTGAACCTCGGTCCAACGAAACTCGAGTCCACACCTGCCAGCGAACAGGAGCACTACCCACTAGAAGAACGACCGGATGCGTCCCCTGACGTCTTACACCGCGTCACAAGTGTCTAGCTACAACGCCCCGGGCGTGAGACTCAGACACGCAACAAGTACCACAACAAGGACTAGCTGGGGTCACGCTCGTCAGCACGTGTCCTAAGCCCCCAACTACGTGTGCACACACAGACCATCTGCTCTAGGTCGGGTCCTCTAGTTGGTTTCCCCCCCCACCAGACTCTGGTGGCAAAGGCAAGGGGCCCTACGGGAACCAGCCTAAAAATCGCCTCTCACCCGGTCTCGCTCTCCACCACTCCCAGGTGGGTCCGCACTCGTGTGCGCAGGAAGCTACGACTAGTGGACAGGTCACTGGAAGTAAGGACTGACTCACGGAAACCACCGTCAAAGAAACGGGACCGCACATACACGGTGCAGCACAGAGCCTGACGGTCCAACCTTGGGCCGTCACAGGCTATGACGCACCTACACTGGAGCGCCACAAGGCTCTGACGGTCCAACCCTGGAGCGTCACAAGCCGAGGTGAAAACAGACTCTGACGCACCCACCTAGGGGCGTCACAGCACCTAACGGACCAACCCTGGCACGTCAGGGGAGATGGGTTCGTCTGCTCTGACGCACCCACACAGGGGCGTTACAAGGCTGTGACGCGCCAGGCATGGTGCGTCACAGGCCTTGACCCCCAACGGTCAAAAGCCAACGGTCTGATCGCCCCTGACGGTCCAACCTAGGTCGTCACAGTACCGTGGCGGTCTATCGTGGGACCGTCATAGCCCACAGACCCCACTGGCTAAAGCATGGCTGTAACGCACCCACCTGGGCGCGTCACATGGTGTGACGGTCACTGGAAGGACCGTCACACCGGTCCGATAGCGAAACGGCGTGAAACGCCCAAAAATTCCAACCATGCCCCATACCTCCGTAGGAGAGGGGAAAATCAAAGGGGAAGACACCTGGGGACCCCTAGCATGATTCTAGGCCATCAAAACGCCGAATCGCGGCTCAAATCCATAGATCGGGCGAACTCTCCCCAAAACATGATTTTGTCCTAACCCGCTCAAACACACCCCTCTCGGCTCCCATTCGGCCTACAAATCGCGGGGGATGACGGGATGAGCATAGGGATTCGCCCCCTACCTCAATAGAGCGAATGCTCCGCCGAATCACCGCCGAAGTCAAGGAAGAAGCTTTTGAATGCCACACGCCCCGCCTCCCGCCGCGAGAAGGCCACCGCCGGAACCACCTCGCCACCGCCGCCACCGCCACGCCGTTGCCGGAGTGAAGGAGGCCGCGTCTCGGTCGTCCGGGGAAGAACTATCGCGATGGAGAGGGCGCTCTCCAACGGTTGGAAGGAGGAGGAAGAAGAAGAAAAAAGGTGAAAAATAAAAGAAAAATGTTTGGTATTTATAGAAAATCCGGAAAATCTCAAAAAATAGAAAAATACACCTCCTCGATCCTCGCGACGCGCTGATCGCAACGGTACCACTGGCGGGTAGATGAACGACCCGGTTCACCCGCTACAGGGTTCCGTAGGTGTTTCCGAGACACGCGGGAATCGAAAAACACGCGAAAAAAGCCACGGAACACGTTCCGAGCCTCCGAACTGACCCGAATCGCACGGATCCAAACACGAAAGATGTCCAGAACATAATTCCGGACACAACGGGGCCAAATTCACCGAAACGTAGACCCGAGACCTAAGAAGAAGGATCCAAAAGGGTCCGGGACACCACAGGGATCTTCGAGCTGCACAGACTGTAGTGGAGGCATCCCGCCATCGGCTTGGAGAGCTCCAGGAGGAGGTTCTTCAGAGTGAGACTTGCCTCAGTGACCTGAGGAGGGGCGAGTCTGGTATTTGATACCCTTTTGTAAATAGGGCTTTCGTGCTCCATTTCTTTTTGAGTTACCCCCGAGGGCTTGTCTCGGGCTCCATGGATAGCATTGATAAATAAAGGACAGAATTTAGCAGCTTTTTGATTCCATCCTTTTGCATGTATTTTTTTTTTGAACAATTTACCAGCCCTACCGCCCTTTCGGGTTTTCGCCAGAACTGGCCCCCTTTAGCTTTTTCCAGTACGCCCTTGCGGATTTTCACACTGAGGGGTACCCATTTTTACCTAAGGTGCCCTTTCGGGTTTTCACCTTAGCCGGGTTAAAGCCTTTTTGCCCTTGATTACTCCTCTAACAAAAGCAACCAAGTCCGCTGGGGCATCAATATTTTTTACCCCGTTTTTTTTTTTGAACCTATAATGCCGAAAGGCAAGGAGAAAGCGATACTCTCCCGTAAGGACGTGTATGCCGCATAGGTGGGACAAATGGGTGGATTCGACTGCCCTAATGGGACTCAATTAGTCAAATCCAAGAGCCAAAGGTTGAACGGGTTGGCAACCCAAAAGGGGTGTGCATGCGCCAAGCCCGGTTGGGACAGCAAAGGAGTAGGTTTAACAGTCCGAAAGGGACATGCGGGTTAAACCTGGAGGCCGATAGGCGGGATGGGTTGGCAGCCCGAGAGAGCATACATAGGCCAGACCCGAAGCGATGAAAGGAGGGGATTTGACAGCCCGGGTGGGACATACGAGTCAAATCCGTGAGCCGATAGGCAAATAGGGTTGGCAGCCCGACGAGGGCATGCAGATGCCAAGCCCGTGGGGACAAAAGAATAGACTTGGCGATCCCGGTGGGATATATGAGTCAAGTCTGAAGCCAAGAGGCGGGATGGGTTGACAGCCCGAAAGGGACATGCAGAGGCCAGACCCAGAAGAAGAAAAAGGGTGAATTTGACAGCCCTAGTGGGACGTGAGAGTCAAATCCGAAAGCCGATAGGCGAAGAAGTGGGTTGGCAGCCCGAGAGGACATGCTGAGGCCAGACCCGATGGGACATGTGCCAGAAGGCATGATGGATTGGCAGCCCGAGAGAGCATACTGAGACTAGATCCCAGAAAGGTGAAAAGTGCCAAAAGGCATGATGAGTTGGCAGCCCGAGAGAGCATACTGGGGCCAATTCCAGAAAGGTAAAAAGTGCCGAAAGGCATGATGAGTTGGCAGCCCGAGAGGGCATACTGGGGCCAATTCCAGAAGGAAAGATGAGCCGAAAGGCATGGTGGGTTGGCAGCCCGAGAGGGCTTACTGAGACCAATCCCAAGAAGGTTAGATGAGCCGAAAGGCATGATGGGTTGGCAGCCCGAGAGGGCATACTGAGACCAATCCCAAGGAGGTTAGATAAGCCGAAAGGCATTATGAGTTGACAGCCCGAGAGAGCATACTGAGGCCAGTTCCAGTGGGACCAAAGAGTAAGTGGGTTTAACTGCTTAAAAGAGACACATGAGCTAAATCCAGAAGTCGATAGACGGAATGGGTCGGCAGCCCGAAAGGGGCATGCATAGGCCGAGCCCGATGGGACATATGAAGGACAGATTGGATAGCCCGGAGAGGCACGGGATCCAAAATTCAGGGAGTTCAAGGTATGAGTAATCCCAATGGGACAGAGTATGACAACCTCAGAATGCCGGTGAGACTGGGTGTCACAGGATGGCATGTGAGGCGTAGCCATGGCATCAATATGATATTTTGACCATGATGGGGTGGAGTCATTGACTTAGAGCCACCCATAGAATAAGCAGAGAGAGGATTTTTTTTCACATTACCAACCTCACTGCCCTTTCGGGTTTTCGCCGAGGCTGTCCCCTTTTAGCTTTTTCCGGTGCGCCCTTTCGGGTTTTCACACCGAGGGGTTGCCCATTTTTGCCCGAGGCGCCCTTTCGGGTTTTCACCTCGACTGGGTCTATGGCCTTTTTGCCCTCAGCCAACCGTTGAAGGCCGACTGAGTCCGCCGAGGTATCAATATTTTTAACCCCATTTTTTTTTGAACCTTCACTGAGGAGAGGTACTGTCTTGTGAGGACTGCTGTGGAAACTCTTGCGGTGGCGCATGGTAGAGTTTCATATGCTTGCCGTTGAGAGGAGGGAAGGGATTGTCCCCCTTGTAGTCAAGGACCGTACAAGCCCCCCCCCTTCGTAGACCTTCTGAATGACGTAAGGTCCACGCCAATTAGGCTGCCTTTTCTTTGACCATGACAAGGTCGCCTTTCTTGAACGCCCTTTGCTTGACCAGCTTATCATAGGCACGTGTCATGCGGGCTTGATACACTTATAAGTGCTTGTAGGCTCTGAGTTTTTCCCTTCAAGGTTGGACAGTTGTTGCACCCGAAAATTGTCTTGAATTAGATCAAAGAATTGTTGCTATGCAACGTTCGACGAGAAGCACGACGTATCGTCGACACCGTCGGACTACGGAGTATCTCCGTAATTCAAGGTCTCTCGACTAGACAATATTATGGTCGACGTCACAGCAAGAAGATTGGTGAGGAAGATTCATGTGTATACCGGTCAGGGTAGCCGAGCAAGTGTATCACACGGCACAGACGGGCGCAAAGGTTCCTCCCTATGCAGCGACGAACGACCAGACAAACAAACAATGCTCCCTCTGCGGATGCGATGTTGCTACGCGGCGAAGGAGCGATCTCCACGAGACATATAGCTCCACCCCGGCGCTTCTCCAACCCAGAACGACAACAAGAGGGTGAAGCGGCAGCCAAAGGGGTCAAAAGGCGTCCCGGCAGGTCAAATGACCCCTCGGGGTCCGAACCACGGAGGAGGAGGGAGCCACGCGGCCTCCCCGGGGGCCCAGTCGGGTCGCGCGACCCCGCTGGGACCCAGCGGGGTTGCACGCGCTCCCAGAGGCGCGCGTGACCCCGCTGGGGGGGGCCAGCGGGGTTGCGCACTCTCCCCGAAGCGCGCGTGACCCCGCTGGGGGGCCCAGCGGGGCCGCGCGCGACCCCCGAGGGCCGCGCGACCCCGCTGGCCTCCGGCGGGGTCGCGCGACCTCCCGGGGGCGCGCGCGACCCTGCTGGGGTCCGCCCACCCTCCGGGGTCCAGTCTTTCCAAAAAAAAAAGAGGATTAAAAAAAAAGAAAAGAGGTTTTTTTTAACCCCCTCAGAGGGGTCATTTGACCTTTTTTGGTGGCCAGAGGGGTCAAAATGACTTTTTGCCACCCCACCTTGACAGAATCGAGACAAATTTGTTCGTTTGACCCCTCTGGGCCCTCCCGCCTTCTATAAATAGACCCTAAGGGTCCAAGTAAAGGATATATAGGAGAACAAGGAGAAAACCTACGAAGCCACCAAGCATCCGGAGGAGTTTGTTTTGTTTGTCTTGGCCTGTGAGGGGTAAGTCCCCGGGTCTTGTACTTATGCCCCTACGGGGTATTTTTGTAATTACGCCCCTCAGTGGGCCATGTTGGCAATTATGCCTCTCAACGGGCCGTGTTTTGTAAGTCTTTACGTCCCGGGACAACTAAGTTATGTGGTTCTGTCCCTATAATGACGGAATTACAAAAATGTCCTCCGCGGGACCGTAAGAGACAAAAGTCCTGTAATTTGCAGTTATACCTTGCAATCTCTTGTAATCGGGACTACGTCCCTATCTCCCGCTTTAACGCGGACTTTTGTACAGTCGACAACTCGCCGACAATCCATGTACTCACTGGAATTATAAAAGCATTCAGCATGCTCCATATACCTCCTTGGTGATAAATTATAAGAAAACCCTATCTTTCATCAAATTGTGTATATACCCTTTCTTCAGCCAAGTTGACAGAGGCATACTTTCTATGAAACCCTTTGTCATTCTTTTGGTCCAGGAGTGTCGTCAGCTCAGTCTCACACTCGGGTATCACTTTAAATCTAGGTTTAGGGTACGGTAAAATTACCAAAATACCCCTGTAACCTAAAAATGGCCTCAGAGCCCTTAAAACCCTCCAGAAATGGCCTCAATGCCTTGGGGAGTCAGAGATCCAGTCCTACTTCCATTCCAGCCCAGAAATTTCAGCAATGCCCCCGGCCTGAGAAAATTACCAAAATACCCCTGGGTTGGTAAAATTACCAAAATGTCCTCGGAGTCCATGAAATCTTCCTCTACTTCAAATATGTCTACAGCTTCCGCATATTTGCGTTGTTATTCTTAAATCTTAGGGTTTGGCTCAGACCTAGCCCTAACTCAATTATTTCTGTTGGTCGGTGGTGAGTGAGTGGACATTGTGAGCCCTCCAAGAGAGTTTGCCCTCAACATCAGAACCCCTGTAGAAGCCTTTTGGGACCTCTTTGACAGTTAAACAAAGGTATTCGGACGTTAGGCCGATATAAATCAACACTGACTCCGGTCAGTAGGGAAAAGTCCAGCACTCGAACCCAAATCGTCTGATATGATGCGCACACACGGAATCACCCTCTACTCAGATGGGGGGGATGTTTCTTTTCAAAAAGAACGAAAATCTACATTTTATCTACGATAAAAGTCGATCTAGATTTTTTCCGTATCTCACAACAGTTCTTCAAGCCTCCTTTCTATCTCGGACTGGTCTTGGCCTGGCAATCCGGCGTGCACAGCAACGCGGTAAGACGCTAGCTCGATCTCCACAGGGACCACCGCTTCGGCTCCATAGACCAGAGAGAACGGGGAGCAACCCGTATGGGTTTTATAGATAGTCCGATAGGCCCATAGGGCTTCGTGAACCTTCTCGCCCCAATCCCGTTTGCGGCCACCTACTATCTTGGACAGCAGCTTGCAAAGGGTCTTATTAAAGGCCTCGGCTAACCCATTAGCCTGGGGATTGTAGACTGATGACATCCTCCAATCAATATGGAATTTGGCCACCAAAGCATAAATAGTCTTGTTCTTGAATGGCGTCCCGTTGTCAGATATAATCCTACTTGGGGTGCCGAATCTATATATAATGTAGTGCCTCACAAAACGGGCAACTATCTCTCCTGTAACTTCCCGTAACGAGACGGCTTCCGCCCATCTGGAGAAGTAATCAGTGGCGGCCAGTATGAACTTGCGCCCTTGGGACAATGGTGGGAATGGTCCCACAATGTCTATGCCCCACTCTGCAAATGGCCAAGTAGGCGCTGTTGGATGGAGCGGGTTAGGTGGCCGCCGAGGGACTGGCCCGAATGCTTGACATTGGTGACACGTACGAACATATTGGTTGCAATCTTCGTACATGGTAAGCCAATAAAACCCCTTGAGCTTGATGCGCGCCGCACAACCCGGAGTGGACCTCGTGCATCATGGTCTTTGCTTCCTTAGATGAAAGGCAGCGTAGGAGGACCGATCGATCCTTTTCATGGACGAGCCTGAAAAGTAGGCCGTCAATCAGCTAGTAGGATGTCGCCCTACGTAGCAATTGCACCCTCTGAGCCCGATCAGGAGGAAGCCAGCCGTTCTTTATCTTTATGATTGGCTCACGCCAATCTTCTTCTTCGGGAGCATTCTCCTCTTGAACATTGTCCACCTCGTAGACAGTGAGGCCGGATTCTTCGTCGAGCACACTTGGCATGAGCCTTCGGTGTCTGAATATTTAGTTCTCCTTCAGGCGGGAGTTTTAGGGCTACTGCCAATTTTGCAAGAGCGTCAGCCTGAGAGTTACTGCCTCTGGGGACATGGCCTATCTCAAATAGGTAGAATTTTTCCTTAAGCCTCATAACGGCCGCATGATAGGGGATAAGCTCCTTTTTTCCGGACGTCATAGACGTCTAATACTTGCCGGATGACGAGCTGAGAATCCCCGTACACTTTGATGCACTTGATGTCCATCTCTAGTGCTAGTTGAAGCCCAATAATCAATGCCTCGTACTCTGCCTCATTATTAGTCAATGACTTCATGAGAGCGCATGAGTTGTGGAGGATGCCGCCTTGTGGGGATACAAAGCCAGGTTGGCAGTATCGGTCGAAACGTATCGGTTTCGACCTATACCGACACCGAAACGGGCCTTTGCAGTGTAGCAGGTCCAATACCAAAAATAATAATTTTTTAATGGTTTCGGACCGAAACCGTCCGATTTCGGACCAAAACCGACCGAAACCGTCCAGTTTCGGCCGAAACCTAGCCTGTTGGCCCCAATTTTGGCCTTTTCTAATTGTTTTGAACCGGTTTCGGCCGAAACCAAAACCGAAACCGATACCGAGTCGTATCGGTTTCGGACCCGGCCGAAACCGAGTCCGAAACCGACACTGCCATCCTTGATACAAAGACTACCGCGCCCGAGACATAGTCTATGAGGCCGCCAGCCCTTTTGATCGTCCGAGAGGCACCATCAAAATATAACTCCCAGTGTGGGAGGTCAAGGGTGAGGACACCCGACTCCATCTGTGGTGGGACTTTGTCAGAATGCTCCCCAGTTTCTTGAGAAGGTACCAGTAGCTCTTCATCGGGCAGCTCGGAATTGAGTGGCGAATCTTCTGGCACGGGGTGCGCCGCTAAGAACTCCGTCATTCCTTGTCCCTTGATCGCCTTGCGTGGGACAAAGGTGATATCGAACTCCATGAGGATAAGTGCCCATTTGTCGAGCCTACCAGAGAGGACATGCTGGCTGAGTAGGAACTTGAGTGGATCACACTTGGATATGAGCTCCACCCGGTGAGCTAAGAGGTAGTGCCTTAGCTTCTTGACAGCAAATACCAACGCCAAGCACACCTTTTCCATAGGACCATATCGGTGCTCAGGCCCGATCAGCTTTCGGCTAAGATAGTACAGTGGCTGCTCCTTGCCCTCTTCATTGATCTGGGCTACCAGTGCCCCCAAAGTGGCGTCCATGGCAGTAATATATAAGATAAGGGGCTTCCCTCTGACAGGTGCCCCTAAGACAGGAGGAGTCAGTAAATACTCCTTGATTTGATCGAAGGCCTTCTGACAGTCTTCGTCCCATACGAAGGGTGCTCCTTTCTTCATCAGTTTGCCGAAAGGTAGGCATCTTCCCGAGAGGTTAGAAATGAACCGCCTAATGTAGGCGAGTCTTCCTTGAAGAGATCTAAGCTCTGTCAAGTTCTTGGGCGAGGGCAGTCCCCTTATGGCCTTGATTTTATCAGGGTCGATTTCTATGCCCCAGTACTTGACGATAAAGCCAAGGAACTTGCCGCTAGAGACACCGAAGGCGCATTTCATTGGGTTCATCTTGAGTTGAAATTGTCGAAGCCTTTCAAAGACTCGACGCAAGTCAGCTAAGTGATCCTCCCGCTTCTTCGTCTTGACGACCAGATCATCGACATAACATTCGACTAGGTCATGTAGCATCTCGTCGAAGATCTTGGTCATTGCCCTTTAGTAGGTTGCACCGGCATTCTTCAGACCAGAAGGCATTCTTTTGTAGTTGAAGATCCCCTTAGGAGACCGGAAAGCCGTATGGTCCTTATCTTTGATGGCCATGCATATTTGATTATAGCCCGACGACCCGTCCATAAAAGACAAGGCTTCGTGACCGGTGGTCATGTCAACCATTGTCTCAGTGATTGGGACAGGGAGGTCGTCCTTTGGGCATGCTTTATTCAAATCCCTGAAGTCGATGCAGACTCGGACTTGGCCGTTCTTCTTCTTGACAGGGACTATATTGACGAGCCACACAGGGTACATGCAAGGCTCTATGAAGTCCACATTGAGCATTTTGTCAACCTCAGCGTTGACCTTCAACTCCAGCTCGTGGCGCATACGCCTTTGGGCTTGCTTGACTGTTGAAAGTATTGCCAGCTCATGTCCAGCCACAGAAGGGTCGAGCCCGGGCATTTCTTTATAAGTCCAGGCGAAACAATCCTTGAACTCTTCTAAAAGCTACCGATACGACTGCCTTTCTTCTTCGCTGAGGAGAGCACTTATGAAGGTGGGACGATGATCTCCTTTGCTTCCGAGATTGATCTCAATCAACTCGTCCACAGTTGCTTGGCCACCGTCTTCAAGCTCCGGTGGAGCTAGTTGGAGGTCGACGAAGTCTCCCTCATCATCAGTGTTGGCTTCATAGACACCAAATTCTTTGAAGCACTCTTGCTCGTGGCTTGAAGTCGAAGGACTTGCTTCGTCTTGCTGATGGTTAGCAGGCTGTGCTGCTCTTCCCTCTGAGGGGTGGTCGTTGTCAACTCCCGATGAAGGTGATGGTGTCGTAGACACGTCACCGGACTCCCTTACAGAGTCATCAATGTCGGGCTCAACTTCAACTTGCCCGCGGTGGGGAGGTAACAATCCTATGGCATTGACTGCAAAATGAACCTCGAAGTCCGTCTCCTGGTCATAGCCGAGTCCCCTTGTATCTTTGCGGGAGAAAGGAGGTTGCTCGCAGACCTGTGGAGGGTTCCACAACTGATGGAAGTACGCCGCTCGCGCGGGGTCCAGAGCCTGCGGGATGTGCTGCTTTCTACACATCTCTTTGATGTATTTCGGCATATCATCCATCTCCTGGACTGGCTCTGGCGCCACATCGGCGGGAGTATTCCAGCCGAAGTCATCTTCAGGAGGGCCCAATGGGACTAAGTCACCTTTGTAAAAGATGATCGGCTTGTCCCCCTTGCCCTTGTTGCGTCTCCTTCTCCGTTGATAGGAGACTGTGAAGGTCTTCAACTGCTCCACCTCATACTCTTCCCGTTGGGACGAGAGTTGAAGGCACTTAGGCGGTAAGGAGATACTCCCATCAATGACCCGGCTAATGAGGTTGGCTTCAAAGTCAACACTTCGCCTCTCTAGTTGAGTTGGCTTGGAGGCGGTACTAAGGCTCAGCCTGTGCAGCTTTACCATGTCTTGGTTGACAGTGAAGAGCTGCCCTTCCTTGGCTTCATGGTCCACCTTTTGCTTCCCTTTGTCCTTTATAGGCTCAGGGATTGTCAGAGTGGGCTTCCCAAAATATAAGGAGGCATCGGCCACGTGGCACTCATTGGGATGGAAGGGAGACTGATCTGCAAAGACCGTATGTTGCTCCCCTTCCTTAGCATATTTAATGCACTGGTGTAGAGTTGAAGGAACAACCCAGTTTTCGTGGAGCCAGGGTCTTCCAAGTAGCACCTTGTAAGATGTGTCAGAGTTGATAATATAGAATGTCGCTCGGGTGACAAAATCGCCCAAAGCTAGTTTAACCTCAACCCGACCAAGCGCCTCCTCGGAACCCTGATTGAATCCCGAGATCTTGACCGCAGTCACCTTTTATAAATAAGGTGCCAGGTATAGAGACTTGAAAGTCTTCAAAGGCATGATGTTGACGGCTGCTCCGACGTCAACCAAGATGCGATTCACATCATGTCCGTTGATCGTCCCCCGCATATATAAGGGGCGATTGTGACACGGAGAGGACAGCAACATGTCTTTGTCTGTGAAGGAGATGTCGGCTATGAGTGCTTCGTACGCCTAGGCCTGCAACTTTGCGACATGGGCTTCATAGGCCTCTGGGTCTTGGAGTATCTTGACAAGAGCCTCCCTGAGGTCTTTGCTCCAAGTAATGGCTTCCCAAATGGTGACATTTGTTGGGAACCGCTTCATATGATGAATGATCTTGCGGTCCGCCCGAGCACGGGTCTTGTCAAATGGCGGGATGATCTCCGCCAGAGTCTTCGGTGCTTGGCGAGGCTTCTCCCGTTTAGAAGGGCGCTCCTCATTCTGACCCTCCGCATTTTCTTGGAATAGCGGAGCCAAAGACTCCTCCGGAGGTGGCAAAGGTTCCTCAGGCTGGTCTTCATTAGAAGGACCTGCTGGGCTTGAGGGCTCGACCCTGTTGGAGGGGCCGGCTTGCTCTGACGCCTCCTCGTGCACTGGCGACTTGGCTGACTCCTCTTCTTCGTCGGAGGATGTGATTGTAAAAGGGACGCCACCCGGTTTAGCCGCTGAGGCGAGGCTTGAACCCTCTGAGGGGCTGAGGATGAAAGGGATTCCCCAAACTTGAGTTTCTGGGACAAGACCCGGCTTCTCCCCTCTGAACATAATGACCCGGTCGAAGGTCAGGGGTCCTTCACGTCCACGTCCTCGACCACGACCTCGGCCACGTCCCCGACCATTTCTTGCCGAGCGACGCTGATATGTTGCCATAGGAGCCTTGCCTCCGGTGCTATCAGCTGTAGGAGAATAAATGTTATCAGGCGGCGGAATCGCCACCATGTTGCAGGAGAGCTCTTGCAGCATTTCCTCGAGCATCTCGACAGTGAGCTCCTCATCTTTAGAGAATAAGGAGAGCTCCTCCGAGATTGGAAAGTCTTCACCTTCTTCAAGACGGTGAACCATATCTCGGAGCCATTGCAAAAGGCGAGCTTTTCGCCCAAGCTTGTCCCAGGGAATGTATTCGTCCAGAGTGACGATCCTGGTGGGACGAGAGGGAGTATACTCCTCTAACTCGTCTATGAGCTTTTGTAGTCTTTGCAGAGAAGTTGGCTCCTTAGGGGCCTCCGTAGCAGTTGCTTGCTCGGCTTGCTTCTTCAATCTCCTCTTCAAATTCTTCCTGCGATTCTTCTCTTGCTTCTTTTGGCGTGCCACCTCTTGAGAAGAGAGAGGAGTTTGCTTTGGAGGTGGGACTTGTTTACCCCCAGAATTTCGCTTTTTGCTCCGGGCTGGCTCCTTAGGGGCCTTACTGCCGCGACTTTTTCTGGGAACAACCTTGTTCCAATTAGCCTCCTCAGGCTGAGCCTGGAAGGTGGCATTGATCGCTGGAGCAATTATTTCCGATGGCAACTCCTGGAACTCTGCCAATCCACCTTGAGGCCCTTGAGGGCGTTGTAGTTCCACCAACTTTGCTTGGGCTGGTGGCTTGGCTTGCTTGAGCTGCTGAGGCCTTTCTACAATTGGCGGCCTCGCTGGGCTGACAGAGGCCTTAACTGGGGTCTTCGCGGGCTCAAGAGGTTGAGTCCTCTCCACGACTAATGGCCTTGCTGACTTGGCAGGAGCTTTGGCTGAAGGCTTTGACGCCTTGGCTTTGCCTTTGTTGTCTGGCCGAAAGTTCTCTCTTATGATGATGCCAGGCTGACTCGTCCTGGGACGGACCTTGGAACTCTCTCCCGCGGCTTGGCTTCCTAGGTTCTGGACCTTAGGCCCTTTATAGGTGGCCTTGCCTTTAGTGAGTAATGGGAAATCATCATTTTCCGTAGGCTCACTTGGTCGGGCTAATCGGGAGAAAGCCTCAGTTTCTCGCCGAACCTGCTGGAGAGTCTCTCTGGCGGCCTCTGCAAGACGCAACCTGGTCATGGAGTTCCCCTGGGTATCGACAACCCCTCTCTGGATGAGGGCTTCAATGAAGTCCTGAACCTCTGGGCATTGCCGAGTAGGGTGAGACACCCTTGCATGATACTTGCAATAGCGGGGGTGACTCTTGGCCGTCTCATTGTAATAAGACGGCGGGTCATGTGTCAGCACCCAGCCATCTTCCAGAAGCTTGTCAAAGATCTTCTCAGTGTCCTCCTTGGGGAAAGAACACTGATGAGAGGGTCGCCACCCCGGGTACCACAGTGTGGATTTAGGTGGCTGGGAACTGGCTCCCTCTTCCTGCGGCTCGGGGAGCCGGAAAGTTGCTGAGGCATGTATGACATTCACGGAGAAGTGAAGACTCTCATGTACATGCGGCTGAGGTGGATCAACCAGGAACTCACCCATATTGACCTTCTCTTGCCTGATTAAGTCCTCGGCGAGGTTCTTAAATGGCTCACAATTGTGGATGATGTGGCCTATCACCTCATGGTACGGGCAGTAGCCCTGGCGAAATGCGGCACCTGGTGTCTGCTCCACAGGTGATGGGCTGATCAAGCCCGCTCGCTGACATGCGAAGAAGATGTTTGGGATCTTCTCCCAAGGGAAAGAGTATAGCTTCTCTAGCAGCTCGACTTGAAGTGGAGTCCCCTTGCCCCCCAGTGAGTCCTCCTCGTCTTCAGATGAATTTGAGGACTCTTTAGAGAGCCAACCCCTGAGCGGGGCCCGGCCCGCGGGTGATACACCCGCCTCTCGTATGTGGGCTGGAGCTAACCCCCCGGCAAATGGGCCAAAGGGGAAGGTGGCCAATTGTTCATCAATGCTCTCCAAGAACTGCAGCAGACGCCTCTGTTCTAATTGCAATTGCCGGATTTCCCCTCGGATTTTCCGAATGGTTCTCCGCAGTGCTAGACATTCAAGGAATGAAGAAGGGGCGGCCCCCAGGCCAGTGTGGGACTGTTGATTTGACGGCCCGGCCTCGGAGGCGTTGGAGCTCGAAACCATCGCCACCATATGGACCATATTAGCCGACTGATTTGATCGACTCCAAGTATGCGGCTGCGGTGGATCGACTGCATGGCCCAGCATATTTACCAAGCCTTTTTGAATGAGCTCTTCTACTATGTTTTTGAAGACATAGCAATCCCCGATGGTATGACCCAGCCTCCGGTGATACACACAATAGGTAGGATCGTCAGTTTTATCCACCTCCGCGGGCTTCCGCGGATCCGGCAGGGTGATGAGTTGCTTTTTCATGTAGAGATCAAAGAGCATTTTCGTGTGTTCTTTCCTGAAGGAATAAGGCGTCTTCATGTTCTCCGCCAACCGGGACGTACTCGCTTTGGCATCAGGCTTCTTGCCGTTGCCTTTGGATTTTTCTTCCCCCTTTTCTCCATTGGTCGGGGAGACGTCGACAACATTTACCTCCTTGCCGCTAGCCAGACGGTCTTTGGAGGACTTGCCTTTTGCAGAGGCTTGTGTCGGGTGGTCAGCGAAGAACATTTCGATCTCCGCCACCACCGTATTCAGCTGGTCGAAGCTTCTGATGTTTGAGCCCAGAAGCTTTTCACTGACTTCTGCCGAGAGACCCCTGCGGCAGATGGTGATTGCATCTTCCGGCGTCGGAGGGTTATCGCAGCGCATGCTGACGTCCCTCCATCGCTTGATGAAGTTCAACGCTGTTTCACCCTTCTTCTGTCGAAGGGAACAAAGCTCTGCTAGGGAGACTTTGCGTTCGACCATTTGGAAGCGGTCGACAAACTTCTTCTACATATCAGCCTAATCAGATACTGAGTTGGGCTTCAACCTGGAGTACCATTGGAAGGCGGTGCCAGTCAAGGACGTGGCGAAGTACCGCAGTAAATATGCCTCTTCCAAGGCTAATTCACCCATGGCCGTCATGTAATATGCCAGATGTTCATGCGGAGAATCCTGCCCGTTGAACTTCTGGAGTTTCGGAGCCTTTGGGCAATCAGGTGGAAGCTTCTTGAATTGATGGTGGAGGGGATATGGCACGCTATACAAATCAATGGTGGCCACCCCCTCCCCGTGCTGGGCAAACTTCGCCTCCACAATGCGCTCGATCATCTGCTTCTGCGCCATGAGGCTCTCTGTAGCAGGAGTAACAGATGACCGCGCATTGGCTTCATGTTGTGAGACTTCAAACTCCACCGCCAACGGTACTTTCGCTGTGGTGACGGAGGCGTTGGCTGCTGCTGGAATGGGAGAAGGCTGTTGATCTGCTCCAGCCGGTGCCACCTGAGGCGGGGCAGGAACCTCCTTTTCACGCAAGAGCGACTGTAGCAGGTTCTTGAGCTCTTGGTTCTCCCGTCGAAGCTTTTCCAATGCGGGGACCAGTGGCTCTTCCCTCAGCTCTTCTTCGTGCCGGGAGTGACTGTCCCCATCAACACTGTGGAGGTATTCCTGGCGCTCTTCTTGCCGTGCCGGCTCGGGTTGAGATGTACCGGCAGCCGGCGCCTGCTGCGTGTGCGCTAGAATCCGGGAGACCGGCCTTGACCTCCTCAAATATTGGATGGGTTGATCAAGCTCTCCCGAGGTATTCTCGGGCTATTTTTCGCCAGAGGTGGCGTAACAGGTGAACACTTTAACAGCGTCATTGGTCACCTGGACCACCCGTTTCTTCCTAGGTGGTTGTCGCTCCGGCTTGGGCGGCCTCCCAAGTCTGTCAAAGACAGACACTCGGGATGTAGAAGCTTGAGGGGAGCGATCCTCTTCCGTGTGCGTAGAACTGGCCCACGGGGAGGTTGGCCGCACCTTCTTGCCGGCTCCTCGGCGCTTTTGCCCCCGTAGGGACTGATTTGTAGACCTCGGAGAGGCCGAGGCCTCAGTGCTCGTCGGGCTCCGCATACGTTGCAAATCCGACATGCGGAAGGGCCCCTCCGCCCTCGCGCGCCTTATAATTCGGGCCTCCTCCTTGGTGACCCAAATCTTCTTCAGATGGAGCTGGCGCTCCTCCACTTGGTCTCCCCCTGTCCTTGACCGGGCAGCTCGTGGCCTAGGCCGTGGCAGAGGGCCCTGGGTTGCCGCCGGTACGGCGGGCTTCTTCTTCTTCGCTCCGTCCTCCCGAACTTGCCGGAGGAGCTCGAAGCAGTTGGAGGAAGGAATGGTCGGGACATGACGATCCCGAGGCAAAATCGGCTCGCCTCCATCAAGCCGGATGCGGATGTCTCCGACAATCACGGTTTTGCCGGAGCGAGACGCCGCCGCTGCAGGCTTTGTACCCTTGCGGCTACGACGTTGCCCCCGTTGAGCAGGAGCAATGTTGGTGACGCCCACCGTAGGCACGGCGTCATTGAGGCGGCGGCGCTGCCCCCATTGAGCAGGGGCGGTACCTCTAGGGGTGGCCGCAGTAGGTCTGGTACCGTGACGGCGACGGCGTTGCCCCCGTTGAGCAGGGGCGACATCAGCAGTGACTTGATTGACCGAGAAGACTCGGCCAATAACCGGGGCAGAAGGCCTGACACCTTCAGCCTTTGACGTGGCAGTCAAGGTGGCTCGACTGACTGTAAGGATGAAGGGCTTGACACCCTTGACATTTGAAGAGTTGACCGATGAACCCGGTCGAATGCTGCAGTAGAGGGTCTGACACCCCTGAGGATGGTCTCCTTGACCGGGCGAGCCCGGCCAGCCGATGAAGCAGAGTGTCTAACACCCTCAGTGATTGGTTTCCTGGCCGAGTGAACCCGACCAGCTGATAGGGCCGAGGGCCTGACGCCCTCAGTGGCAGCCTTGTTGACCGGACTAACCCGGCCAGTGGCTGGGACCGAGGGGCTAACACCTCCGACAGTTGTCTTCTTAGTCGAGCGGACTCGACTAACAGTTGAGGTTGAGAGCCTGACACCCTCAGTGGTGATCTTGTTGACCGGGCGGACCCGGCCAGCTGTTGAGGTCGAGGGTCTGACACCCTCGACGGCTGTCTTCTTGAACAGGAGGACCCGGTCAGTTGATGAGGCCGAGGGCCTGACGCCCCCGACGGTCGCCTTGTTGACCGAGCGAACCCGACCAAGAACTGAGGTTGAGGGCCTGACACCCTCGGTAGTTGTCTTATTGACCGGGCGAACCCGGTCAGTCGATGGAGCCGAGGGCCTGACGCCCCCGACGGTTGTTGCAGGCACGGCTGAACTGGCTTCAGCCACAGGTACCACGCCCAAGAAGAAGGGCGAGTCGACGACGGGCGGGAAGTCGCCGAAGGCTAGTGGGGTCGCCAAGTATCCGAGCCTGGCATGATTGGCAATGATCTCAGGGCCGTAGGTGACGGCGGCCATCGCTACTGGTTGCTGTTGGTGACGGTGGTGCGTGGCACGAACGGAGTAGCGTGCGGATGCACGAAGAGCTCTCAGACGAGCGGTGAAAAATGCCCTCCTCTTCCCGTCCTGTAAAAGGAAGAGGGGGAGACCAGAACCTCGAAGAGGGTTTTGGGGAACGACACTGACAGAAAGAAGAAAGGCAGGAAAAGTCCCACCGGGCATGCCAGTCTGTGAGACACGGAATATTTTCACGTAGGAAAAATAGAATAATTATTCTTCTTTTTGAAAAGAGAGACATTCCTTTGCATAGAGAGGGTTATTCCGTGTGTACGCATAGTATCAGACGATTTGGGTTCGAGTGCTGGACCTCTCCCCACTGACCGTAGTCAGTGTTGATTTATATCGGCCTAACGCCCGAACACCTTTGTTTGACTGCCAAAGAAATCCCCAAAACCTTTTACATGGTTCTAATGTTGAGGGCAAACTCTCTTGAAGAACTCATGATGTCTGCTCACTCACCACCGACCAACAGAAACAATTGAATTAGGGCTAGGTCTGAGCCAAACCCTAAGATTTAGGAAGTGCAAATATGCGGAAGCCGTAGATATTTTTGAAGTAGAGAGATTTTCTGAACCCCGAGGGTATTTCGGTAATTTTACCACCCCAGGGGTATTTTGGTAATATTCCCAGGCCAGGGGTATTTCTGAAATTTTCTGGACTGGAATGAGAGTTGGACTGGATTCCTGACTTTCCGAGACGCTGAGGCTCTTTCTGGAGGGTTTTGAGGACTCTAGGGCCATTTCTAGGTCGTAAGGGTATTTTGGTAATTTTACCTTGTCCTGGACAGACCTAGGATTGGGGTGACATCCGAGTGTCGAACTGAGCTGAAACGTTTCTAGACCAGAAGAATGACAAGGGACTTCGTAGAAGACACAGATGTCAATTTGGTCAAAAGAGGGACACATATGCAATTCTATGAAAGCCGGGGGTTTTCATATAATTTTCTCCCCGAGGACATGCATAAAACATACTGAGTGCTTTGATAATTAGAATGAGTACAAGGATTGTCGACGAGTTGTCAACTGTACAAAAGTCCGCACTAACGCGAGAAATAGGGGCGTAGCCCCAATTACAAAAGTTGCAGGGTAAAACTGCAATTTACAGGACATTCATGATTCTTAGATCCCGGGGAGGACTTATGCGCAATTCTCCCATTATTAGGGCAGAATTATATGACATAGTCGCCCCAAGATTTAGAAACAATAACAACACAACCCGCTGAGCGGAAAAAATTACAAAAAATACCCTCATAGGGGTTTATGCACAGAAGACCCGTGGACTTACCCCTCGTGGGTCGAAACAGACGAACAAAAAGCTCCAAGTGTGAAAGGCGCTTCGTAGGTTGCAGGTCTCTTTTTTTTTTCCTGGACCTCTGGAGGTCTATTTATAGAAGTGGGAACCTCCCCGGGGGCGTTCGGACCCGTACGAGTTCAACGGGATGAAAATGACCCCGTGGAGGTCATTTTTTCAAAAAAAATTTTAGTTGATCGCACGAGAGGAAGGACCTCCCCGGGGTTGGAGGTCCCCCGGGTCCCACCCGGGTCGCGCGACCCCCCGGGGGACCTGCCCGGGGTCGGACCCCCGGGGGGGCCTCCCTGGGGTCGCGACCCCCAGGCAGGACCTGCCCGGGGTCGCGGACCCCCGGGGGGGACCTCCCTGGGGTCGCGGACCCCGGGTGGGCCCCGCCTGGGCCACGCGCCCCGGGGAGGACCTCCCCAGGGGGTCGCACGCCCCCCAAGGGGGACCTCCCGGGGTCGCGGACCCCGGGTGGGTCCCACCCGGGTTCGGGCGACCCCGGGCGGGTCCGCCAGCCCAGGGAGGTCCCGCGCGGTACTCGTCCGCCTCCGGCGGACCCGTCAGGTGAAGGCGACCCCAGACGGGTCCCTCCAGCCCCAGACGGGTCTCCTCTTCGCGGGGTTTCAATAAAAGGTCTCCGGGGGCTTTGAAGCCTTGTTTCCTCGCCGTGCTCGTGAAGAATAACGAGGGGGAGTGTCTCCTTGTTCGTTTGTCGTCCTCTTCGTGCCGTGGGCCGCCGAGGAGAGACTTGTTGTCGTCCGTGCTTCGTGGTACACGTGCGGAGGACTCCATTCTTGGTGCGTAGACCTTGTTCTGTGTCTGCTTTACTGTTATAGTTGCTTCCTTTGCTCGTAGTTACACGTTCAAAGGAGGGAGACTGCATCCCTTAGGGATTTCTTCAAAACCACGTGATCCTAACAATCGTGTGAATTTAATCCGGGCTTCGATCAATCGTGTGAATTTAATCCGGGCTTCGATCAATCGTGTGAATTTAATCCGGGCTTCGATCACCCCGTTTTGCTGCGAGAAGCCTGTAGTTGCAGCAATAGATAGGCATGAAGCCGTGTATGGAGGTACTCCACGGGAGGGGCGATATGCCCCATGTTAAACCCGTGTGTGGAGATATTCCATGAAGAGGCAATACGCCAAATATTTGTAGACCTTAACCAATGCGAGGTTAACATGGCAGCCATGCCAATTTTGGTTGGAATAAATCCCGGGTGCAACAGATGCACAAAAACGAAGGAATGCAAAAAGGGCTAGCCAGTTAGTCGACTATCAACCTATAAGGAAGAGAAGAACCAAAACGAACAAAACTGCATCGACTCACCCTCTCACAAAAGGAAGAACAGCCAAAGTGCTCTTCAAGTTGCGTTGACCCCACCTCATCATTACGTCGACTCCAAACAGTCTTCAGGGCCGCTTCAAGCGCTCATCAACGAGTGCGTCGACGCATTAAGATTTCCTTCACAAGGCTGCGTCGACCCCACTCAGCTCCAGCACAGTTATACGAGGGACACCCTTCAGCTGTGTCGACACTATTTTTACAGTAGGTCGACACAGGGAGGGACACCCTTCAGCTGTGTCGGCACTATTTTTACAGTAGGTCGACACAGGGCCGCTTCACAGAAGCTGGTTCGGACGCAATTTTACAAGGTTGCATCGACGCACCTCCCAGCTGCGTCGACGCACAATGGGTTAGCTCGCATTAGCCAAAGCTGACGGCTAGTCGCGTCGACCCAACTTCCTCACTACGTCGACGCAATACTCACTCAAATTACAACCTCGCTCGTGACAGTTCAGGAAGATTGGAAGCTACGTCGACGCAATGGACCAAGTGCGTCGACGCACATGAAGAAGTCTCATCTAATTAAAGCTCATTCGAAGAAACACACAGAGCTTTCAGAAGTCAACATCGCAAGTTCCCAAAACACGCGATTCAAGGTTTGGAAAAGGTCCTAGGACAGAGGACCGTCCTTTGTGTCCTAAGCCAATAAGGAGGCAAATTTGAAAAGGTTTCTTTCCAGGTAGTCTTCTTTTCTCCAGTGGGCAAATCAAATTACTCTGCCAAAGCAACTTGACAGACCAGCAGAACTGGAGAAGGGTTTCAGACAAAGATCCTCTTTTTGCCATGGGCTAATCAGAGGACAGATCTAAAAAGGACTGAAGAGAAGAAATCTTCTTTTACCAAGGGCCAATCAGAATGCAATCTATAAAAAGACCTGGCAGAAAAATCAGATTTGGAAGAAAGACTTCAAACAAAAATCCTCTTTGTGCTAAGGACCAATTAGAAGCCGCCAGGGAAAAGGTTAGTGGTCAAAGAGCCTTACTTTATATTGAACCAATCAAATTGCAGATTCTGGGAGGGAAAAACGTTCTGCCCCTTCAACGTTCTGCCCCCTTCCCTCTATAAATGAGAAGCCTCCTTCAGAAGCTACAGCTGCTGCCTTAGAAAAGATAAGAACGAGAAAAGAAGAGAGACAGCCTGAGCTTGCAAAAGAAAGATATGTGAGGAAGAAAAGAGAGAAGAGAAACCAGTGAGCAGCCCTTAGCCTCGAGAGCAGCCCTGAGCCTTCATGAAGAGGTTCTGAGAAGAGGAAGAAAGAAAGAAGAGCAGCTCTCCTTGCAGCTGGCCTGAAACTAAGAAGAAGGGAGTTCAGATCGGAACAGATTTCAGATCTGCAGTCAACGCTTCAAGACTTCGTTCTGAAGCTACAGTTGGTTTTCCTCAGTTCATTTCTGTGCTTTCTTTTGAAACTCCAAATCCGCCTTCAGTGTGTTGTGCTGTGCTTACAGCAATGTGTCCGGTGCTCTGTTTAGAGACCGGAGGTGGTTTTGGCTGGTCTACAGCCGTGTTTGATTGGGGCTTTGTCCCCGTGTTGTGCTGCAGTTTGCAGCGTGTTTGTTTCTTGTTTTGTTTTTTTCCTTTGGGGCTTGTCCCCGTGTGCTGCAGCTTTGCAGCGTGAGGACGGTGTCCTCGTGAGGAGCTTGCTCCTCGTGTGAGTTGTGTATCAGCTCGTGTAGGGCTTGTCCCCGTGTGCTGTTGGGCATAGCAGTGTGTGTGTGTGTGTGTGGGGGGGGGGGGGGGGTCGTCCCCGTGTGTTGAGGACTCCATCCTCGTGAGGACTTTGTCCTCGTATAGTGAAGCCTCACCGGGTTGGGTGAGGGGTGGACGTAGGTTGCGGGTTTGCAACCGAACCACCTTAAAACACTGTGCCTCTGTGAATGATTGTGTGATGGCTCCATGTCTTCTATCCCCATTCACATGTTCGTGTGTTAACTCCAACATATGCACTTCTGGTTGTTCTCTAACAACACACATACACACACTAAGTGCTTGACGGTTTCCTGCTCAATGGTGCAGCAGTACTTTCTGTCTGCTAGACCTTGACACTGCGTGAAACAAGTTCTTGTCTATTGTTTCTAATCACGCTTGTTGAATCTAATGTGTTGAAACCGTAGTTCATCAAAGCTCTAATTTTTAACTGGGCACATTTTTTAAGGGATCTATTCACCCCCCCCCCCTCTAGATCCGGTTGCACCAAAGGGACCCAACAGTAGTTACTACATTCTTAAAGTCTTCGTGTCTCTGCCACACCCTTTCATATCTGAACAATTTGGCCTTTCTCTTAGCCATTGTTGTATTGATTATCAAAGGGATGTGATCAGATAGCACTCTAGGAAGGCCTCTAACCTCAGCATTACTAATTTTTTGATACCATTCCATATTAATAAAGACTGTCAAGCTTTGATCGAGTTCCCCTCTCCCCTTCTCCTATCCATGTGTAAAATAGTGAGCTGACCTGCATCTGCAACACCATAGTATCCTGTACCCAATTCCCAAACAGTTCCATTTCGTCTATCCTCCTATGCTGGTTGGCCCTTTCCCCTGGTTGTCTTACAGCATTAAAGTCTCTTGCCACACACCAAGCTTCAGACTCCCTCCTGCACAATGCAGTTAATTCTGAAATGAAATTCCTCTTCAACTCGAGTTGCATGGGCCCATAAGCACTAGTGAAAAACCAGGTAAACCCATTATTCTTGAGCTTGAATTTCACTGTTATGGAGAACTGATGTATAAATTCTTCCAGGCTTCCCAAAATATTAGAGTCCCATAAGACCAGCATGCCACCTCTCCAAAACATAGGCCCAGCCTTGTAATTTAGAACCACCTAAGATTTTGATAAACCAACTGTCTAAACTCTCCATTTTAGTTTCTCGGATGCACAATAAGTCAACCCTACGTCTTTGGATCAAAGACATCACTTCCCTTATCTTCCTCCATTTAATCCTCTGACATTCCATGTAAGAATTTTCATTAACACACTACTTTCTTCCCCTTTCCCTTGCTGCTTTTCAGTCTAAGGCCATTAAGCACTTTACTCTTTTGCAGGAAGGACACCTTCCTCTTACCAATCTTCTGACCACCTTCAAAGACTTTTCTTTTAGCACTTACCTGCAGGTTAAGATCCCTCCTAATTTTCTTCAACGCCTTCTTAACACATTCCTCCTTCCCTTCAAAAAAGATTCCCTCTAAGAGCCCAATGTCCTTAATGAACTGATCTGACCACTTCACTTCATTCTCGGGGCCCATGCAAGTCAATGGGTTATCGGAAACAACCTCTCCCTGTTGTAGAAGCTTCGCACCCCTATCACCCCAGAGAATGACGGCCTTACCCTGGTCAGACAAATCTGAGCTGACAGAGATCTGCTCCCTCTACCTGTCTTCTGTGGATAAGAGGTGCAGTCCCTGATCTGGCTCATCAAGATTCCTCTGTGTGGGCATAATCCCAACCCTCTGCTCAGGCAACAGAGCATCACCATCTGCAAAGTTCATCGGAAGACTGTCAAAACCCCTCCCCAGAACACCCAGCTGCTGCATAGCGAAACATCATCCGGGGTACCCAACAGAGGGGCCGCTCGCCACTGAGGACAGTCGCCACCACCATCGGCAGAGCTACTGTTGTCGATGCCGTTGCCTGCTGAACAAGAGCCAGGAGCGGAGAAGCTCCAATCCCCTTCCCATCACGTTCTTCGGGTGAGGAAGACAACCCGACGGAAAGACTGAGGCCTGCTGGGCCTACCCGATAACTTACCCGATAGCCCCTTGGCCAGGCTGACGTAACTTCCCAGATACAAAATCTGGAAGACTTAACCGAACCAGTAATTGTGAATCGAGCGCTGTCCTATTTTGTCTGGTCCCGAGAGACCTGACATTGTGCTTCTTCTGACCCACTTCCTCATCCTCGTCCGCTGTTTGAAAAATCGGGAACACTGAACGAGGAAAAGCCTCAATACTCTGGAAGCTATCTCCCTGGTCCTGTGAAGCTGGCGGTAGCTTCTCATGATGGCATGGGGACTGTTCCCTAGAAGGCGCACTGGTGGCTTGCCGAACACCAAAGAGATTCGAACGCTCTGAGCAGATACCTGAACTTGGGCAAATTAGGTCCATAAAAAAAGGAGAAAAAAACAACAAACTGGCCCAGATCGGCCAGGATCAGCCAATCCAGGCAATTTCCATTTGATTCATCTTGATCTGGGCCAATCCCGGTTGGATTCCAACAAACTTGGACAATGCCCCCCTTAACTCGGATTGCTCCGACCTGGATGGCTGATTCCACATTCCATGTCAGCCCAAAGGAAGTGATCGTTCCATTCCGTAAAGAGAAGGAACTTACCTTGCCCCAGGGTTGGCCGACTTGGGGATCTGACTTGTATCGGATCGAGTCAGCTGACTCGAGTCCGACTTGGACGAGTCACATGTTTGAAATCTTTCGTTATTTTTTATAAAATTAAAACTTCTTACAATGTTTGGATTGTTTACACTATATTTAAGTTGTAGAATTAATATTTCATCGGCCTAAAGTATGTATGTATTATTTAGTGTATTTTTTATTTTTAACTAATTTTTATACATTATATCATTATTAGATAATCAATAAATGAATAAACGTGATAATATAGTTTAATGTTCTTCATCTATGAAATGCAAGATGTATGACCACTGTTATATCATTATATAATTACTATATTTTTTCAATTTTCTAAAAATTTAGACTAATTTTTAGATATTATATTATTATTTAAATAATTTATAGCAACTCATACGATCCTTAGCGGATCACGCATCGGGTTCGTCCAAATATGATCCAAGTCATCTGAGTCGGCCTGAATTGGCAAACCATGGTCTGCCCTAGAACAGCCCAGGTCAGCTTTGAGGTTATACCAAGTGAAAGAGGCATTTGTGGTGTGGAAGTCAATGAGAGCCACCTTGTGAATGAAAGCCTAAATTTAGACTAATTTTTAGATATCATATTATTATTTAAATAATTTATAGTGCCTTGTACGATCCTTAGGAGATCATGTATCGAGTTCGTCCATATATGATCCGAGTCATCCAAGTCGGCCTGAATCGGCAAACGATGGTCTGCCCTAGAACAGCCCAGGTCAGCTTTGAGGTTATACCAAGTGAAAGAGGCATTTGTGTTGTGGAAATCAATGAGAGCTACCTTGTGAATGACATTCTAAATTTTGACTAATTTTTAGATATTATATTATTATTTAAATAATTTATAGCAACTCGTACAATCCTTAGGAGATCACGTATCGGGTTCATCCAAATATGATCCGAGTCGGCCTGAATCGGCAAACCATGGTCTGCCCTAGAACAGCCCAGGTCACCTTTGAGGTTATACCAAGTGAAAGAGGCATTTGTGGTGTGGAAGTCAATAAGAGCCACCTTCTGAATGAAATCCTGGATATCCCCCCCCCCCCATCTTCCCTACTGGAGAAAGTCCTCCTGATCTCTCAAGAGGTGAGGAAACGGCATTAAAGCCTCCCCCAATGCACCAAGGTCTACTTGACTGCTTGGCCATGGTGAGGAGGTCCTCCCATAGCTCATTCTCAAGTCTCAACCCTGTAAAGTCCCAAACAAAGTCATCCCCTACATCACATAAACTGACAGATATAGCATGCTTACAGACCCTCCCATATTCTGCTGGCCCCTTTACACCATATTCATTCCAGAGGATAATGATACCCCCGGGTCTCCCATCCATTGGTGCCACCTTTGAGAAAGATGGTTGACTCCAATCTCCCTTGAAATAGCTCAACCATCCCCTTCACATTTCACATCCAGAATACATAGAATGTCCACTCGATATCTTCTAACTAGCTCCTTCACCACCTTTCTCTTTCCTTCCCAGACAATCCCCTCATGTTCCAAGATATCACTCTTGTAAAGCAACCACAAGCTCCAGAACAGTGTATCAATTGCTGCAAAATGCCACACAATAATTTTGCCAAGTAAGATTTCATTAGTCCAGTTGACACCAGATTCCAACACGATAAAAAGATCTTTCTTGATAAAAAGTGGGACTAAACTTGATAATAAGATTTTGAAGACTTCTTAACATGAAGCCAAATGAACCAGAGGAAGTTGTCTGATAGAGACAAGCAGCACTGTAAAGATGTCCTTGATGAAAGTTATCTTTCACAAATATCCTAGTAAACATATGCCGGAGGTGACGAGCTCATGACCGCCCAAACATGCAGATGCCCAAGTAATTGCAGTGGCATAAATTAGGGGGGAAAAACCCAAAAAAGCCTATTGCCGATGTATGCATGTTCTAAGTGTACATACCTTTGCCTAACTTTGAGGATTCCAGTGCCTAGCTGCATTGGTATCCCCATGATAATGCATTCGCTCACTCCTTCTATCTGATCTTCCCTTCCATTTACTGAAGCATTAAATAGGTGATCTGCTGTTTTCTCAAAAGATGCTAGCATGAGAACACTGTCTTTCATTTTCGTAATGCCAAACCTTGTAATTCCAAGGATTTCACCCTGCAAGGGGAAAAACACCAATAAATTCAAGTGCAATCTCATCAACACAGAATGAATTGTGACAAAACTAACCATTGGCTAAAAAACATTAACTAATTCTGGATATATCTGTAACTTATAAAATTTCAAATGAACTTACTTTATAAGTCATTACATCTGCCAAGAGCATCATATGTCGGATATCAATCTTCATTGAGTGACTTTTCATAGTGTAATTTATTTCATCAATGATGCACTTTCTCGCAGCTTCAATTCCAAGGGTATGAAAAACTTCAATCACATGATTACTGGTAGTTTTACTTCCGTCGACACCAGGTGTCCCCATCACAGCAAGGAGATTTGTACTGCAAATGTTAAAAAATATCAGATAAGATTAGTTAACTCTCTGTACATTTTTCCTTGTCCAATCAAGGAGAGGTCATCTGTCAGTGCTGTGGTCAACTTCAAGGCTTACACCATCAATATGGAACTGAAAAACATTTGTATCTGTAGAAATTCCATGAAATAATAAAAAGAATGAGCAATATGTCCTCTAGTAACATTTTCTTCCAGCTCCTCATTTTCTCTGTCAAGCAAGTATATAAGGGATCTGAACGAAACTCATTGTTTCAAGTGATGGGACAACTATGTGACCAGATGACATAATATTTGCTCGAAGTCTCTGCAAAGCAACTGAGACTTGCCAGTTGCCTTATTCCTTATGTATAAAATAGAGAATTTTAAAAGAGAAGTTGGAACAAGTTCAAACAGTGTGATAAGTGCTCTAAAACTGTTCATCACAAAACAACCATCAAATATCAAAACACAGTAGCATGCTGTTATTACACCATAGAAGTTCCTCCATTTTGACTCCGCAGCAAGGAAGGCTAACCCAGGAATTGGGCTTGGATTGGTGGCCCAAAATCCGATCAGATCAGCCGATACAAGCCCAATCCCCAAACAATCCAGCCAATCCATTTTTTTCTTTTTAAGGTTTAAATGTTTACAAGTAAGATGCAGGGGGTTTTCATATATTTTTCACACAATTTACTTTACCTACCTGATAGAAACCCTTCTACAGGACGAAGGAGGGGAAAGAGAAGGAGAGGAGGGGGCGGCGGCAACAGAGGGAAATGGCAATGGCAGCAGCATGGGACATGGCAGCGGGCATCAGACCAGCGGCACAGGACGTCGTCACCATGGGTGGTGAAGCTGAGCACTGCAGCAACAGGTAGGTCCAATGACTCTGAACTCCTCTTTGTCCTCCTCCTTCCACTGCTGCTGCTGTTCTTCTTTCCTTTTTCCCTTTTTCCCCTTTTTACAGTGGTGACCGTGACTGAGGGAGTGGGTGGGTGGGACAGGGCCTTGCTGGGATCTGGCCGAATTGGCCGATCCCAGTGTGGGATCACCCAATCTGAACAGATCCTAGGTCAACCTCAACGATCCCACTGATTCCCAATGAGAATCAGGGACCATGGGGTCAGGATCGGATCGGTTTGGCCCAAAACTGATCGGATTGGACGATCCTATCTGATTCTGCCTTCCTTGCCCCACAGTTCAACTAATCAGAGACTCATTATGATGTAAGGGAACCTATTGAATGATAGAAAATATGAACAAATCTGGCTAAGCACAATATTCCACACACCCCATGCCATGAAACGGGAGAATTTGTTACTGATGGAAAATGACAAGTAAAAAATAAAAGGAAACTCAAAAAGGAGAGAATACTTTGTGACATTCTATGTACGAGTAGATCCGAGAGTAGTCTAAGTGAAATGGACAAGGGAGGAAACAATTTTTGTTGATACCTAACTCCTTTTGCTTCCCACCAATCACATTAATCTAGCTTTTGTTACTGAGATGTTTGATGATATTATAGGTTGAAGATTTCACAGAGAGAGAGAGAGAAAGAGAAAGAAGAACAGGAAGGAACCCTGTGGTTCCAGACAGACAGCTGCATGTCCCTGATCCTCTATTTTATTAGGTCATTAAGTCAAACAATTACATGGCCAAAATGCCCGAGTAACAGGGTAAAAAGACAAACCACAATAAATCAGCCAAAAGAGGATCTGCTGTACTATTCCAAGGACAAAAGTGCCCCTTATAAAGCAGCCGTCTTCAACCCAAGCACAGTATGCCTTCCATCCAGCCAATGTCAAACAAACATTGTGTCTAACATTCGATTTTTGTACTCTATACCAGTGGAAGTGTCCCACTATGTCCGGTTGTGAGACTATGAGGAGCCAGCCTAATTCTGAGCCTTTTGCAAAGCCGGAGTCCTTTTCTTTTCTGCAAGTTGTTTGCCACCAGAGGAGAGAACATTCTTTGTTACTCAATGGCAAAGATATCTCTGTATGCATGGTGACAAGCAGAAAGGAGAAACAGTGGGATCAATCAACCTGTGCAACAGGATGGAAACAAAAAACATTTCTTTGGTTTAAATCCTCTTTATCTGGTACAAACTATTGGAATGGATGCTTTTAATAATTTTCTGCATGAGAGAGATAAAAGAGAACTACATGCATACAACCTCGGGCTGCCAGCAGATACCTGGTATCCATTATTCCAATATGTTTCCAAATTGGATATTGCATACAGAATCTGATAAAAGTCCACCCAATAGCTCATAGGAAATGGAACGCAGATACCTGATATCCATCGGATGTTTGGAAACGGAAAGAGCTCTGTTTGCATTTCAAACATGTTTCCATTTCCGGTAACAAATACATATTTAATTGGGGGACTAGTGTGAGCCACACTGGCTCAGTGGGAGGTGTATAGGGATTTTTTGGGATCTTACTGATTACACTTGTACATATCTTCTTTTACTTTAATACAAGTATGGTACTAACCACTTTCAAAAAATATTTAATTTATATATAGAATACATATTATTAATAAGTTGACTGAGTATAGACCATTGGATGAGATTCTATTCCACATCCAATAGTTAGGATCAAAGGTGTACTAGATGGAATTGGAGACCTGTTTCACACACGGAGTTTTGAATATCTATTTCGTTGGATAAATATGCACATATTTCGGCATATTTGTTAATTCTGCGCTTTTGATTTATCAGACGATTTAGGGTTCGTGTACTAGACTTTTTCCCACCGATCGGAGTCGGTGTTAATTTACATCGGTACAAGTGCGAACACCTTTGATTAACTGTCGAAGAACACCTTTTGTCTCTATGCATTGTGACATAAATGATATTGATGATCGCCCATTACAGATACATACTCTTGCAAAGAAATTTGAAGACTTTATTTCCTTGAACACGTAATTTGAATTACAATCGGTCTTTCGGGACCTTCACTTATGGCCCCAATCATGTAATTGGGTCTTCAGGATTATATCCGATTGTAACTAGAGCCTTTGAATTTACTTCAGTCTACATTTAGATCTTTGAATTTGTTTTTGTCCTGATCGAGTCATTGAATTTACTTTTATCCCTTGATCGGATGGTTGAATTTGAATTCTATTACGATCGGACCGTTGGATCGCCAAGATGATCGCTATCGGTCCATCGAAGTTGCTTCGTGGTCATAATCACTGTTTTGATTGTGATTGGACCCTTAAATGTCCCTGGTGTCCATAAAGGACATTTCCGCCCAAGGCAGGATATATTTGTAATTTTTCCTCCATCAGGGTAATTTCTGCAGTTTTCCCAAACATTGGGATATTCTTGCAGCTTCAGAAGAACTTTGGACATTTTTGCCTTTTCTGACCCTTTTGGGTATTGTTGTAGTTTCTTACCTTATTTGAGTATTTCTGCAGTTTCTTACCCTTTCTGGATATTTCTGCAATTTCTTGACTTTTCGGAGATAGCCCTGTCACTTATTGACTTCATGGGCATTCCTATCATTTTTGAATTTTCGGAGATAGCCCTGTCACTTATTGACTTCCTGGGCATTCCTATCGTTTCTTGACTTTTCAGAATATATTTGACATTTTGTGACTTCTCGGAGATGACCCCATCACTTGTTGACCTCTTGGGCATTCCTACTTTTCTTGACTTTTCAGAGATAGTCTCGTCATTTCTTGACTTTCTAGACATTCCTGTCATTTCTTGACTTTTTGGGAATAGCCATGTCACTTATTGACTTCCTAGGCATTCCGACTTTTCTTGACATTTTGGGAATAGCCCCGTCACTTCTTGACTTTCTGGGTATTCCTGTCATTTCTTGACTTTTTAAGTTTATTTGTAACTTCATCCTTCTCTGGGTTTTTCAGACACGACAAGTCTTGGCCATGAAAAGGGTATATGGACTTAGATGGCTAGCCATAAGCCGAACTGATAAGAGCACACACTGCTTCAGAGAAGGGGAGTGGTCCCGCTCCACCAAGTCATGCAAACAACGTAAACCAAAATGAGGGCATTTTGATAATTTTGAGACAAGTCGGGAACTTTGTGCAGTTTATGAACTGAACAATGACTTTCATGCAACTTTCTCATAAATGAGGGTATTTCTATAATTTTCTGATATTTCAGGATTTGTCTACAATTTTCCCACCATCGGGAGTATTTCTACAATTTTTCCACCATCGAGGTATTTCTACAATTTTTTCACCATCCGGGGTGTTTCTACAATTTTCCCACAATCAGGGATATTTCTGTAATTTTCTCGCCATCAGGGATATTTCTGTAATTTTCTCGCCATCAGGGAGTATTTCTATTCGTCATCGGGAGTATTTCTACAATTTCCCCACCATCGGGGGTATTTATGCAATTTGCCCACTATCGGGGGCATTTCTGTAATTTTTCCCACCACCAGAAACATTTTAGCAATTTTCCCCACCACCGGGGGTAATTCCATAATTTTTCCACCATCAGAGATATTTCTACAAATTTTCCCACTATCGGGAGTATTTCTGCAATTTTTTCTGCAATTTTTCAGCCATCGGGGGTTTTCCTGCAATTTTCACCACCACCGGGGGTATTTCTGTAATTTTTCTGTCATCAGGGGTATTTCTACAATTTTCCTTGCCATCGGAGGTGTTTTTGCAATTTTCCCCGCCACCGTGGATATTTCTGCAATTTTCCCCTCGAGGGTTTTTCTAAAATTTCTCACCTTCTGAGGGGTACTTGTACAATTTCTAGACCTTTCAAGGTCTTCTTTATAGTTTTTCACCTTTCAAGGGATACTTGTATAATTTCTAGACTTTTCAAAGTCTTTTCTGCAATTTGTCTGCATCAAGAGAGCCGCAATTGTCTGCATGTTTTCAGAACCTTGGACATTTCTGCAAGGTTGTAAGACTAATAGTCATTTTCCTTCAATTTTAGAGCACCAGAACCTTCCGATCATTTTGCCTTTCCTTTGAGTCATTTTTTAATTTCCCTTGAATGTATTTTGATTTTCCTTCAATGCATTTTGATTCTCCTTTCAATGTATTTTGATTCTCCTTTCAAGGTACAGCACAACATAGGCCATCCTCTTCTTCATAGCATTAGGGGGGTGACATGTTCTTTAGGCTCACCACTACCAAGAGAGGTGACCAGAACTCCCCCCCCTTCGGGGAGCCCTACCGCACCCTTGCGCCTCCTGCCTCTTCCTCCTCCTGCGGCTGCTACTCCTCCTCTTCGTGGAGTTCTCTTGCCTTCTCTCTTGCTGGAGTTGCTCCTCTTCCTTATGGGGTTCTCTTCCTATTGACCACTGCCTCCCTTTTATAGGTGGTGGGGAGTGGACCGGAGGTATGGTGCCTCCGATGGAGACTTGGAACATCCCCCTCCAGTGGAAGCAGAATAGGCCAAGGTATGGACCCCCTCTCCATCTTGTGTGGCTTCTTCTTCTTTTATGTTTTTTTTCTGTTGCACAAGGGACCGAAGGGGGGGCTTCCCTCCGATTAAGTGCCATTGCCACCGGAGGGGGGGTCTCTCCCTCCCTTCTCTTCTTCTTTTGTCTTCTCCTTCTTTCTTTTTTTTTTCTCTTTTGTTGCGCATGAAAAAGGGGACCGGAGGGGGTCCCTCTCCGGTTAAGTGACACCGGAGGGGGGGTCCCTCCGGTGCTGCAGATGACCGGAGGCCCCTCCCTCCGGTTGCATGACACCGGAGGGGGTCTCCCTCCCTTCTCTTCTTCTCTTTCTTTTTTTCTTTGTTTCCCTATTCACATGAGAGGAGGGACCGGAGGGGGTGCCCCTTCGGTCATGTGTCACCGGAGGGACCTCCGTCCGGTTGCAGTGCACCGGAGGGGGGGCTCCTCCGGCCTGTCATGACCGGAGGGGGTCCCGCTCCCCTTTTTCTTTTTCATTTTTCATTTTTATTTCTCTTTACCTTTTTTTAAAAAAATCAGGATTCAACAATACCCTAGCGCCAAAGAGCCCCATCCCAACCCCCCATGCGCATAAGGCTCCCAAACCCTAGCCAGTAGCAAATGGATGGAAGCAGAAGCTTCTATTTTTTATTCAAAAGCTGAAAGGATGCGGAAGTGGAAACATCCATTTCCTTTTTCGTTTCCGTCTCCGATAATTCTTATAAGAACTGGAAGCGGAAGGTGTCATTTCCATTTGTCTCCGACCTGTTGGCAGCCCTACCACAAGCCAAGGCTACTCTTAACGATCATAGATTCTCAGTGCTCTGTGCTCATTTGGTTAGGTATGGACCAGATAAAATGATTTGGAATCTGAGCACTACCCCAAGATGAGCTGCTCTGGCAAAAAAACTTAAGGGGTTGGTTGAAATCACTACGTAAAATCTGCCTCCTTTCAACACTGGGCCAGAGACATTTGAGCTGATGTTAGAATAACAGACATTCAACAATCAGTATTTAAAATGTAGGAGGCCCAATGATTGGCATCAGGTTCAGGAAACAAATACAGGAAAGTTTCTCAGTTATGAAAGAATAACAGCAAGGAGAAGATTTTGTTGCCTGCTTGCGGAAACCATATGATTCCACAGAAGAGAGGGGGAAAAGATGTTTCTTGGAAGCTGAAGAGTAGCCTGCCTACATGCAAAGACACTTCTACTTCACTGACCTAAACATGGAATTAATACCAACTGGTTGGAGCAGAACACCTGAGCTGAATCATAAGGGTCCTGGGCCAATCCAGTTTGGCTGGGGCCAAAAGGTAATTAAAATTTTTTCTTCTGTAATATTTTAAAATTGCTATAGAGACAATGACTAAATGTATCTACTTATAGATCATATCAACATTTAACATCCATCTAACCCCATGATGGATGGGAAGATGAAATAGGCCAGAAGAGCAGGCTGACAGTTTTACCAAGGGACTCTCAAGAGATCAGTTTACCTCGGCCGTGTCCAGGCTGCACGTCTGACATCAATGCCCAACTTGGGGACTATAGAAAGATGCAGACCTGGTCATCAGTGGATCCAGACCCACAAGGCAAGTCAGTCTATCTGATTCAACGGAAAATGGTTCATTAAATGTGAAGACAGATCGTTGACTTTATCCAACTCATGCTAGCTGGTAAGAGTTGGTACAAGCTGACTCATTTTTTCAAGAACACACGCCAGGCTACAATATTTAGAAAATTAATTGCTTCCACCATTAAATTCCTTAGTAAGTTAACCATGTCAAACAAGTGCCTTAGGTACATAAAGAACTAGAGATTCTAACTACAATAAAGGATAGAGAAAAGATATGGGTTGAGCATGAAAACTGACCCCTCTACGAGTAGCTTGTATCTATTAGTTTTGTTTTCCTTGTTAATGATTGCACGCTGAACTGTCGGAATTCCCTGTTTTTCCAAGCATTGAAACACAGTAAGCAACACGAACTTAAGAGAGGACTGCTAAACTATCGCATGTGGTTGTGGAGAAGTACCCCATCTACCATATGGGTTTCAACCAAGCATAAACAATCCCATCAAAGCTGGTGAGTTAAACAAGACAGCCACCATTCTTTGTGCTTGTGGTAGTAAATACCAACTCTTGCAAGATTTTATCACTTACCTTCACAATAACATTTGGAAGCATAGCTCTCAAGGAGTGTAATTCAAATTGGGCATTGTTTCTATCCGCTTGAGGAGGATATATTTTCAATTTATATGCTGTGGGAACTTTGATATTCTGCAAGTTGGACGTCAGATGACCATAAGCCAAATCAAACAAAATGGGAGAAAACAAACATCGACATAAGATATTTTCACCTCATGCTTTAATTTCATTTTTGGATGTTCCACAATTGACTGCTGTACAGAGTAAGAAGAAATTCTCATGTGCAATGCCTCGATTCGCTCCATGTCAAGAACAACAACTATGTACGGCCGACTGGGTTTTAGTACAATTTTCACAGTTTTGGCAACCTGAACAAAAAGTGAATATCATCAGCTTAAATGGCTGATCTGGATAAAGGAAAGCAGTCTTCCTGGTTAAAAGCCATTCTTGATGCACAACTGAAAGACAACATTTGGAGTAGCCAAACAATAAAATGTTAAGATGATCAGATACACTCAATTGTCGGGTTTCATTTGTCTGAAAATGAAAATGAATAAATAAATACTAAGCTTTAAACTAATGTGTGACCTTTAGTGTATTAAATGCAAATTTTCAGGGATCACTGGCAAGGTTGACAGTACCGATTTCGATACAGGTTTCGGCCGCGGTTTCGGCCAAAACCGAAACGTACCGGTTTCAGTTTCGGCCGAAACCGGTTGAAAACATTCAAAAAAAAGTAAAAAATTTTGAAAATTTTGAAAAAATCAGAAAAATATAAAAATCATTAGACATGTATTTGACCGTAAAGAAATAGGATTAAGTGCAATAAACATGAAGTAGGCATTGGACATGTTGAAGTAATATTCTTGAGTACATATTAAGCATGAAGTAGGTTCAAGTAGTACAATAAACCTAATTAGACACGGTAAATGTTATAGAAATTAAATGATCCTTACCTAAATGATGATGCACTAATATGAATAATAGCTAGAAGAACCTTCTCCCTCATCGTCTGGCTTCTGATGTTGATACCCATAAAAAGGTTACATGTATTCTGTATATTCACTATAACCAAACAATGAGATAGCCAAGTCCTACATCCCTCTTTGGATCCCTCTTAGAGTGTAAGGTTATTAGCTTAATTGGAATCCAGAATCAACATAAATAGAACCTTGAGGATGAGAAGAAGATGCCGACCTATAACTGCTATTGAGTGGAACTAGATGAAATTGAAATTCTGTTTGATGACCCCACCCATACATGCCTGCTTCATGTTGGCCACCTCCATAACCTGATGGATGCCCATATTAGCTCTGTGAATCATATCCTCCGTCACTATGAGTGTATCCTCTGTCTGCGTGGAAGGAGGAAGAAGGTGCATATGTGTCACCGCCAATAGTAGCACCTACAGCTACACTGGGATCATCATCATCATCATCATCAGAACCATAAGAAACCAGTCGCCTTTTAGCCTTTGGGGATGTTTTTTTCTCTTTTGGTGTGATCATTTCATTCAGCTTTGAGATGAGTCATTTTCCCCTTGGCGTGTGCCTCACATAAATTTGCTTCAACTGCTCGATTGTTGGGTCCTCTCGAGCAGCAGCACTAGTCCTCTCAGTTAGCTCATGCACTGATGTACTTCTTCTTAAGGATGGAAGTGACTTGACTATTCTAGGAGTGACTGACATGCTATTTGATTCTGAGTGTCTAACTGGCTCAAACTCAGACTACTACTCAGTGTCATGAACAAACAAAGCTGGGTCCCTTCTCTGTTGCGCATGAGTCCCTCTGGCCCTCTTTGTTGGTCTTCGAAATTCTGGATCTCTTGGTTCATCTTCATCTAGTATGCCCTCTGCCTATGTTCTATCATCAACATCAAAAACGGGCTCATCAAACTACTCTCGTATCTCCACCCAAGACTGCGAGGGATTGTCATCATCAAATAAAACGTCTACATCAATTTCTTGAGTTGCATCCTCTAGGACGCATTTGTCCCTCAACTGTTGTCTTAGCTTCATATTCCTTATTCTTAACCTCATATCAAGGATGGCAGTATCGATTTCGGTACCTGTTTCGGCCAGTACCGAAACCGATACGTACCGGTTTCGGTATCGGTTTCGGTTTTGGCCGAAACCGGTTGAAACCATTCAAAAAACTAAAAAACTTAGTGATCCTCTCTGGTTTCGGCCGAAACCGTCCGGTTTCGGACCGAAACAGGTCAGTTTCGGCCGAAACCCTTAATGGTTTCGTCCGAAACCATTAAAAAGTATTTTTTAAGGTATCGGACATGCTACAGTGTTGGGGTCCGATTTCGGATCGGTACCGGCCGAAACCGATACGTTTCGACCGAAACGTATCGGTTTCGGCCGATACTGCCAACCGAGCCTCATATTGTAGTGGCAGTAAACTATTTTTTCTAACCGCTCAGCCTTTAGCCAATTGCGAATCTTTAAGTGAATAAGGTTAAACGTGCTCCAATTTCTTTCACATTGACTTGCTGATGTTGTTTGACTGAGCACTCTAATTGCAATGAAAACCAATGCATTACTGTCCACATCTCGGTTGTTCAGCATTATCTACACTCTAATTGCAATGAAAACCAATGCATTACTGCCCACATCTCGGTTGTTCACCATTATCCACCAGTCAGTTGTTCCACCAACCATAAATAAATAAATATAAGCTATAAATAAAGATCAATTCTCCATGATGCACTAATACATATTGAGGTTAAGAAATCACAAAGATAAAGTATACCTGGGCTCACTCTTCCCACAGCGTATTGCAATTGGGAGTCAGAATATGTCCCAATCCTCATTCCATGATAGTTCATCTATAAAGATAAAGTAATAGATTAACATAACTACTTAAGTAAATTCTATACGTCTTATTGATAAAATCAATAAAGGCCAGCCTCTACTTCGACCTGAAGTCTCTTTTCTGGTGTCCTCGATAAACGACCAATGACTTTTAAAGTGCCTTGAAGCACCTCGCCATCAACATTTGCATTGGCATTGTACATAAATCGAGGGTTGAGAAAATAACCTGCATTTGTGTATAGTTAACTAAATGTTAGATATAAATTAACCTAAAGAATAATGTATCAATATAATTAATCTCTCACCAGTTGCATGCAAGTCATGGTGTAATATGTTGTCCCATCTATGGTCAATAATTTTCCACAACTTTGCATATTCTCTGGGAAGAGAATTTTGCAACTCTAATTTGGCACGGTCTATAGCCTCGTACAGATATCTCATATCATTCTTCTCATCGCCATCCACCATTCATAGGACCTTCACGAGAGGTGTGACTACTTTCATGTATCGTGAGACCATGCCCCAGAATTTGTTGTCTTCCACGATGTGGTAGATATCCAAATAATCCATCTGAGTATCAACATTAGACTTGTCTATGTATTCCCGCAGGACGTTGTGGTACATGAAAGCTTTCAGCGCATTCTTATACCTGTGCAGAGACTCCAAAGAAATAAAATTTGAATCAAATACGGATGATATCTATAAGGATAAAGTAGAAAGAATTGAGCTCATTCTTATACCTGTGCAAAGACTCCAAAGAAATGAAATTCGAAGCAAATCCGGTTGGCCCTGCACGGATGATATCTCGCCCCCCACTTGCATGCTCCCTGAACATGTTCAACATCCTAGGATGGCCATAAATATACTGGTGATTTTTTGTGCCCTCTCAATTGTCTTCTTCACATTATTTTCCTTCCCAATGTCTTCAAGTATCAAATCCAGACAATGTGCTACACATGGGAGCCAATATAAATGCCTCCGCTTCTGCATCAACTTCTTCCCTACAACCTTATAACTGGCTTTATTATCAATGACTATTTGCACAACATTGTCCTCCCTGATTTGATCTACCATCTTATCCATCAAATGAAACAAATAATTGACATTTTTTCAAAATTTGATGCATTTACAGATTTAACAAATATTGTACCTTCGATGCAATAGACCAAAAAGTTAATCATGGACTTCTTCGTGATACCAGTCAGCCATCACACATGATGGTGCATCCTCTCTCCATCCATATATGCTTGAAGCTTTCAACCCACTAATGGAGCTCCTCAACCTCTCCCTCAAGGCCACGCCCGTATATCTCTCAACGTGACGAGACCTTCAAGCCAGGGCTAGCATCTACTATGACATCTAACATAGGTTGGAAATATTCGCTTTCAGCCGCATGTGCAGGGACACCTACATGGGAAAAATCATTTGCAAATACTTTTAAATGCATGCCCTGCAACTTCTCCTGATTTTTTTACCCCTCTCAATGCTTGCTTGATTTTAGGTTGTGTAACACTTTGCCTTCTGTGCAGATAGCTGTCCATAGGGCCTCCTCTCTGCGGGGTTGCACCAGTGCCAGGATGTCGTGCACCTCGTGCTACACCAGCTATACTGGAGTATGTCCCTGAACCTATCGGTGCTTTTCCTTTCCTTCGAGCGACTTGTTCACGCTCTATTGCTTCAGTCAGCTCTGGATCTGAATCCTCAGTGTCTTCCGCATCATCATCATCCCTCCTTCCCCTTCTGTCCGAAATCTCCTCAGCAATTTCAGCCTCATCTTCAGCCCTTTATTGCATCCTCTCTTTTTTGCCCAGAAGGCACTGGCGCATTTCTTCTCGGACCTCTCGGGGACATCTATCACATTGTTTCACCTCTCCTCTTATCCCTGCCAAATGTTACTTTCCTCTAGTAATTCCGCAATGTATCTCCTTACCACAATAATTACATTTTACTTTTCTTCTCCCAGCATCAACTAAGGAAAGGGGGGCCCACCCCGGATCCTCCTGCCCTTGCTGCTCCTGACCTTGTTCACGTCTAGGCATGATGCTGCATTAAGACAGTCAAAAATAAATTGTTGTAAGTACAATGAAAAAAATGTAATGAAGCATAAGTGAGCTTCAAATTATGCTGAATTGAGATAATTAGACAAAAATCCCAAATTTAAATAACTAATTAGAGCTTAATTATCAATTTTACCCTAATCACCCTTCATTAAATACAATTAGCAACATGTTCCCGCCCTAAATTATTCAATGAAGCATAATTGAGCTTCAATTGACCCTAACTAAACTTAATTAGATAAAACCCCCAAATGCAAATAGTTAATTAGGGGTTAATTTGGAGTTTTAATCACCCTTCATTAAATACAATTAGTAGCATGCTCCCGTCCTAAATTATTCAATGAAGCTTAATTGAGCTTCAATTGACCCTAAGTAAACCTAATTAGACAAAAGTCCCAAATTTAAATAGTTAATTAGGGTTTAATTATCAGTTTTACTATAATCACCCTTCATTAAATGCAATCAGTATCATGTTCCCATCTAAATTATTCAATGAAGCTTAATTGAGCTTGGATTGACCCTAACTAAACCTAATTAGACAAAGCCCTAAATTTAAATAGTTAATTAGGGCTTAATTATCAATTTTACCCTAATCACCCTTCCTTAAATGTAATTAACAGCATGTGCCCATCCTAAATTCTTCAATGAAGCTTAATTGAGCTTCAATTGACCTTAATTAAACCTAATTAGACAAAAGCCTCAAATTTAAATAACTAATTAGGGTTTAATTTGGAGTCTTAACACATTTCACTTATGAAAATTAACATATTTAAGAGAACCTTATCTACAACAAAAAAAAACTATCAAACCAACCAAAAAAAATAAAAACTTACAAGATCTATTAGGAATGAGAGCCAAGAAAACATAGCTACACACTGCAAGCTTCAAGAAACGGCGATGGCATCAAACCCTCCCTTCTCCCTCACCTTAGGTTTCGAGCCGAAACGGGTAAGTTTCGGGTGAAATCGATATCGATTTCGCCCGAAACCATTCAAAACATTTTTTTAAGTTTCGGACCAGCTACAGTGAGCAGGTCCGATTTCGTATTGGTATGGGCCGAAACTGATACATTTTGTCGAAACGTATCGGTTTCGGCCCATACTGCCATCTATGATCATTGGGCTTATTGGGTTATTTGTATTTATTGAGCCACCACTAGGTATATTGTTGTGCTTATCTCAATGGGCCAATATGGGCTGGTTGTGGGTTCACAAAGGCCCACGAGAGACACTGCTCCCAACCCATATACAAGGGGGTTGAACAATTGGGGAGAGAGCTCAAGTGAGAGGAAGGGGACAGAGGAAGAGGGAGAGGAGATACATAAAAAAGAAAAGAGAAGAAGGGATAGGTAAAGAGACTAGGAGAACAACAAAAGGAAGAAAAAGAGAGAGGGTTGTGAAAGAGTGAGAGGAAAGGCTGAGGCTTGACACAACCCAACCTTTCACCTCCACCAAGCTGCATGAAGCTATCAAGAGCTATCCCCTACCTGGACAGCAAGGATAACTTAAAAGGCAGGAGCATCCCAGAAGGGGCAAGACTTCATTCCAGCAGTCCTCCAAGAGTTTGAAGGTCCAGTTTGGAAGGGCTCAGTGACAGCGTGATACTTACCTGTTACTTGGTTATTAGATTATATTTTCATGCATAGCTCTCCTCTTCTCTTCTTGATTTGGGTTTATTTAGGAGATTAGGTTTTGTGTTAACTGGTTAGAATAAGGGAAGGCTTTGCCAAAAATTTGTTGGAGCAGGTGTGCTATTTAGACGTTTTTGTTTCACTACATAAAAACCTAAAAGGTAATAGAGACTAGAAGA
Source organism: Amorphophallus konjac (assembly GCA_022559845.1). Lineage (NCBI taxonomy): Eukaryota > Viridiplantae > Streptophyta > Magnoliopsida > Alismatales > Araceae > Amorphophallus > Amorphophallus konjac. The sequence continues at coordinate 34,054 of JAHNEJ010001152.1, read as the reverse complement.
ATAATCAGTTGTTTTAATTTGATTTTTAGTACTGTGCATATAATATCCCCAAAATCTGAGTAGCAAAGGTCTGAAATAAATTATAAGTCAAAGTGATAATTTTATAGGATTTCTTTTTGGGCGATTTCAAAATCTTATTAGACCAAGATTAAGCCCATTGAGCCTATTAAGGACCAATAAGGGCTCATGTCCATGTTATCCCTCTTCCATAGAAGAGGAGGCCTGGACAAATCCCCTTTCTTGCCGAGCCTCCAAGGCTGCACACGCATGCGTGTCTCCGAAAGAGTTAAGGCCCAATAAGGGCTTATGTTCATGTTATCCCTCCTCCACAGAAGAGGCGGCCTGGCCAAATCCCCTTTCTTGCTGAGCCTCTAAGGCTGGGATGCACGCGTGCACGCGTGTGCATGTGTGAGAGAGAGAGAGGATTCTAAGTAAAAGAGGGGGGAGGGGACTTCATTAATTTGAAAATCTAGTAGGCTTTAATGGGCCTTAGTTAAATGGATTAAACAAGTTTGAAACCGGAAGTAATACTTGCTACACCATTCTGGGTGTAGCAAGCATGACATGGAATGCACTGCCCAGTCCTGTGGCACGATTTAGATAGAGTATGAGGGTCTGTCTTCCCCATCAATTGTGCATCAACATCATGGGCGCATCAACAAACAAGTGGGAGACAGAATCTAAAAAAAATTGCCCAAAATGTGTTGCAAATCATTTTTAGACATTCGAGAGCATCAAAGTATGCTTCAAAGGTACTTATAGACCCTCGAGCGCATTTAGATGCTTGGGCCCTCAAGCGCATACAGATGCTCTCGAGACCTAGAAATGCCTTAGGAACATCATTTCAATGCTCTCAAATGCCTAAAAATGCTCTCGAACATATTTGGGCAAGCAATCTTGTTTTTAGAAAAATGGGTAGCCCTGTGTGGCTGACTGTTGGTCACATAATTTTTTCTTTAATATTGTTTAGTCTCACGTGGTGAGAGATGGGTATAGACTTCTCGACCTTCTCGGAGAAAAGGGAAATCTACACCGACGCATACTGTTTAAGTAGCCTGTGCATAGTTCATTCCGTAGGTTTGGTTTGATCAGACGATGTGGGTTCGGGTGTGGAACCTTTCCCCACTGACCGCAGTCAGTGTTGATTTACATCGGCATAACGTCCGAACACCCTTGATTAGTTGTCAAAGAAAGTCCTAAAGTCCCTTATATAGGTTTTGATGTCAGGGGCATACTGACTTGCATGGCTCACAATACCCCCCATGCATCAACAACAACAACTATTGAAGAATTAGGGTTTTAGCAAAGGCCGTGTTTAGTTTGGCAAAACCCTATGATTTAATGACATAAGTGTGATTTCTAGGAGGCCAGAGACATATTAGGGCATCCAGGTGGTTTCTGGATCTCAAGGTATTTCGGTAATTTGTCAGGATCTAGGGATATTTTGGTAATTTGGGACCAGGCTAGGGGCATCGTGTAGTTTCTGGGCTGGGTGAGTGACTTGACACTCTCTCTGTCTTCTTGGGCCACTCGGGCAATTTCTGAAAGGTTTGGAGGTTGTTTGGCCATTTTTGGACTCTAGGAATATTTTGGTAATTTGCTCTCCGGAGGCCAGTGGCGAGATTTTAGCAACACTCAGGTGCGAACATAGTTAGACAGTGCCTATGGGTGTAAGAACAAGCTTATGGCTGGAAGGAAGCACAGGCATTATCATCCCTAGCATGGTAGGGTCGTATACACAATTTTGCTGGCAGTCACGGTTTGTATGCAATCACACATGAACATTGATGATATTTTCATAATTTGTGTGAATAAAAAGGGTTGTCGACAGGTTGTCGACTGTACAATGAATCTCGCACAAACGCAGAATACAGAGGCAAAACCACAATTTGAGAAACTTGTAGGGTATAATTGCAATTAAAGAACTTATGGCTTTTCTTACAATTTTGGGAAGGACATTTTTGTAATTCTCCATTGGTTCAAGAAATTACATAACTTTGCATCCTAAAAGCATAGAAAATAACTATACAAAGCCGTTAGGGACATATATGCAAGACCCGGGATATTTATATATATATATATATTTTTAATACACAAGAACGTGCCGCACAAAAGAACACATAGCCACTGGGGGCATAAGTACAGAACCTAGGGATTTTTATATATTCATACCCCGAAGTGGGTCAAACAAAGAATCAGTCTCGAGCTCCGACTTCCGTGCACGCTCTTCTTCTTCTTGTGTTGTTTGTATGTCTATCCGTGTGTCTATCTTCCCCTTCTAAACCTTGAGGGGGGGGATTTATAGAAGGTGGTGGACCCACCTTGACAAGGTAGGTGGGTGGAGTTTTGGACCCCACCCTCACAAGGTGAGTTTTCACCGATTTTCTCCTTTCTTTTTTGGTTTTGAGAAAAAAAGAGAAGTCCCGAGTAAAAAGGAGGGTCCTGGGGTTAAAAGGACCCTGGAAACATCCACCAGGGTGAAAAAAAAAGAAGCCAAAAGGGTGTTTTACCCCCGGGTGGGCCCCACCTGAGGTTGCGCGACCCTGGTGGGGACCCGCCGGGGTCAAACGACCCCGCGGAGGGGTCGCGCGACCACAATGGATCCCACCGGGGTCAAACAAACCCCCGCGAGATTTGTTTGACCCTAGGAGGGACCACCGGGGTCAAACGACCCCCGCGAGGCCCGTTTGACCCTAGGTGGGGGCCGCCCGGGTCAATTGACCCCACGCGGGGATCCGTTGACCCCGGCCGGTCCCCCCGAGTTCAAAAGAGGCCGCACAGGTTCCCAATGACCTTGGGTTCTCCTTTTTACTTTTTGAAACACTGCTCCACCCTATTTTGTCTTTTTGCTGCAGTCGGGACGCGTGGAAGGAAGAAAAGACTTCTCCTTTGCTTGTTCTTTGGTCTCCTCTGTGCCGTTGACTAAGGGGAGGAGTTTGCTTCCGTCAGGATCGTCTCGTACACACGTATCGGACTCTCCGTTTGTAGGTGAACGTCTCCCACATGTGCATCCTTTTTGCTGCGATGTAATTTTGCATGATCCCAGGCCTTCTACGGGGATTCCCGAGATCCGTGGGTTTGAATAGCATCACAAGATGCTTGGCTCTCAACCGTTTAGCGGTCATTGTGGATTCTGCTTGGGCTTCTTCAACCAAGCATGGCAGTACCGGTTTCGGCCAGGATTGAAACCGAAACGTACCGGTTTCGGTTTCGGCCGAAATCAGTTCAAAACAGTCAGAAAAGGCAAAAAATGTAGTGAGCAGGTCCGATTTCGGCCGAAACTGGACAGTTTCGGTCCAGTTTCGATCGATTTCGGTATGAAACTGGATAAAAAAAAAAAAAATTGTTCGGACCTGCTACAGTGAGTAGGTCCGAAACGGTTTCGGCCGAAACGTATCGATTTCGGCCGATACTGCCATATATGTCTTCAATCACCTCAATTGCTACGAGAGATTTGTAACTCGTGATGAGGTTGGGTCTGTGGATCCCAACATGTGAAGATACTCCACGGAACGACGATATTGACTTTGCGTCGTATTCCACCCATTGCCGAATGCAAATTAACTCGATTAACTCGAGAAAGTATGTCTCGATTAAATCGAGAAAAATAAAAGGTGCAACAAATTCCCCCCACGGGACATCCGTGCAAGCAGGAGGCGGGGGCAAGCGACCCGTGCCCTCCATAGTTTGGTTGTTTGTCCCAAGTCTCTTCGACATAACGGGACTTTGTAGAATTGCACTTCATTGTTTTATTGTTGTCCTTGAAGATTTGTTTCTAATCCTCTGCTTCCTTTTCCTTTCTGCAGCGCTTGTGGACATGACCTGTCACAGTGGAAACAGAGATCACCCTAGGAGGTCGAGGATTAGGGATTCCAATGATTGTTACGTCAAACGGACTGATTGGCACATGTCACCATTTCCGCCTCGTACCATCACCTCTGAGAACTTTGATGGACTGGATCGTGGCGTGTTCTGGGTTGCTAAGGGCCCGGCTGAGAGTGCCAGTGGGGGCGAGGGCATTGTTGACATCACCCGCATTACGAGGAGAAACGGAGTTTACACCTATGACCGGTCAAGGGGATATCTGTCCAATCACCCGCTGAACCGACATTTGTTCCTCTTCATCTAAACTTTGTTCCCACTGACATGGAGAGTGATGATCCCCTTTTGCCAGAGGAAAGGCGCCACCTTGGGCGGGCTATATTGTTGGGGAGAGATAGTATGCAGGGCACCTACTCCTTTTCTTATCCGAGCTTTCCAGAGGGCTTCACTCGGTAGAGACAATATCCTGATCAGGCGAGCTTGGGCTTCTTTAGGTAGTTCGTTAGTTTCAGAGTCCGTGTTGTGCCACTATCTCCTACTGCTTAGCACCTATACGAGCATCACAAAGCTGCAGAGCCCACAGTGGAGGATTTGTTCTTGACACCCTCAGTGGTGAACTTCGCCAATGACGACGACACTCAGGACTGTTTGATGGAGAGGATCCAGCACTAAAGGCCAGCTAGTACGAGAAATGGTCTGTCATTCTTCTCAAAACTATCACCGAGGGGTGACAGAGCGGCTCTAGGGTGTCCTGAGTATGTATAAACCAGTGCTGGACCAGGCAAGAATTCGTAATGTAGTGACAGCCGCATTATATTCTTATCCCTGTCATACAAGCCTACTCCAAGCTCTTGTAGAAAGATTCAATCGTCAATGGAACACATTTGCTACAGCGGAGGGGGAGACTTCTTTGGACCTCTGGGCCTTCCACAGGATTTATGGTCTCCCTGTTTGTAGACGGGCCTATGAGGAGTTGTCACTTGATGATCTGCATCTCAATCACTCAGATGGAGCTGGCAAGTACTGCATGGCCTATTGCTTCAGATATTTGATGAAGACATGGTGAGACTTGGCTCGTGTGGGCAAGGAGAAGACCTCTCGTACATCCTGGGTGACTCTGAACGCCTGGGTGAGTCACTTTTACAGCGGCCCGTTCTACTTCCAAGAGGAGTTTACCCCGCTAGGTGTGACCTGGGAGTAGTGTAGAGAGGTCAGACTGAGGCTCCGTCCACATCCACGCCATTTGCCTACTCTAACACAGGGATAGAATTCTCGCAGATTACCTCCGCTTACATATTTGGCAGCTTACTTGACCTACTAGTTGGCCACTTTCGTTATTCCTCACCGAGAGGAGGGTGTTCTCCGACCTAAGCTGATATATCCAACCTATCTGATAGTGTGTGACCAGAGAGTATCTCTTGCACCTGCCGCCCTTGCAAATATTTATCACTCTCTGGGGGCCCTAACAACACATTTTTCTCCCAGAGATGAGCATTTTGATGCCCACCCACTATCTGAGTTCCTGGGCAAGACCTCTATTTCAAGAGTTCTCGCAGAGATCACCAGTTGAGAACCCCGCGGCCCCACTTATGTTTGCCTTTATCGGATGCCTAGATCAAGATGCCATTACCCAGCTTATTGGTGCACGCCGGGTTCTATCTTTTCCCCTTACCAAGAGGGGTGAGGGTCTGAACCTCGGCCATTTCTCTCATCTCTACCGCCCCTATCTAGAGCAAGAGGGAGATTTAGTTACGTGCAGGCTGTCTTCATGAGCTTTGCCCTCTTCCCACACTCTTGCTGAGTGGGTTTTATGTATACGCCCCAGCGTTCTGGTTTACCGCCGTTCCAACACTACGGTCCTTGAGCCTTAATACCCACACCGGTTCACCCGGAACTTTGGGTATGACCATGCTATTCCTGGTAGTGCGGAGTTTCCGCTGACTCTTCGACAGTATAAGCACAAGGACGTGCATCTAGTTGCAACAACATGGCATGATTTCTTTTGTCATGATGTGAAGGAAGATTATCCTATTCCAGCACGGACGCGCAAGGGTCATTTTGACATCCATTATGCGCGCTGGTGGTTCAAGACCAACAATATCTTCAGGCAGCACAGTGACACCATGAGGTCTACCGAGGAGAGGCATTTAAGGAGGGATGATCTACCTTCTTTGTTCCTTGATCCAAACTTTGTCAGGTCACATTTTTCTGGGGCTGCCACGGCTATCAGGGATATAGAGAGTGCCTGGAAGGCAGAGAGCCGATCCATTCCCATAGACAAGAGCCAGTATACTGGGGCTCTAAAGCCCTTGAAAGATGCACCAGCAATCATTTCAGTTCCTTCTGGCCAGGGGGCGGCCTCTAGCTCTTCACGAGCTTACTCTTGGTAAGAGCACTTCACGAGCTCTTGTGGTCTGAAGAAGAGTTCCCAATTGTCACGACCAGTACTTGAGGGAGCACTTGGAGGCAGCATCTTCGCAGAGTGGAAGGCCCATGTCATTAATGTAGTGGGCTCTGCTGGCCCGGTGGAGTATATTTCTGAATTGGAGGTGGCCATGACTCTAAACGCCATCCTGGACATTGCAAGGAAGGTGGCTAGTGCCCTCCGATTAAAGCATGAGCAAATCATTTTAAGACCTCTGAAACCTATGGGAGTGAGATAATTGCTTCATTGCCTTCTTTCTTTGCTATATGCTGGCTTCTATATTTTGGAATGCTTATCTCATTCATTCCTTTGACATTTGTAGATGGCGCTGGCGGCCAGGAGGATGGGATCTCTCCATTGGAGGATTCTCCAGCTGTGGTTCTAGGCGAGACTAATACCTCCTCGAAAAGACCTCGAGCTCAGAATAGCGAGGAAGATACGATACCTCCCTCTCGCCCCAAGGAAGAGTCTCTCGCCAGAGGGGATGCGGCCAGTAAGTGATATGCTATGAATAGCATTTTCTGCTTGCATGCGATATTAAAATATCATAACTAATTTGGTCTAATGCAGGTCCTCCCGAGGCTAGAGCAAGAATGAGCTTCTCCCCTTCCCCAGGAAATGCCTTCACAAAGGTGGGGTTGGTTTTGGATAAGTCCAACCCCGATGTTACCTTCGATATTGAGGACCTGGCTGCTCCTACTGACGACTATATGCTAGTGACTGCTGCCTCCCCTTTGGTTGATGTGGAGAGTATTCCTGCCACTCAGGCTTCAGGTAGATACTCTTTGTATGCCACCCCCTCCTTTATTTGAGAGAAGCTAAGTATTTCTACTGACACAAAATTTCTTGCAAAACATCTCGGAATCCTCCCTGTTCTTCCTATTATTAGGGAAGGCGACAACTCCTCTTTTGACAAGGGAGGCTCTACTGCCTCTAGGTCCTCCAATGGGGAGAGTTCAGGTACTTCCTCGAGCACAAGGGCTACTAGTTCTTCATCTGGTGAGGACGTCCCTTCCTCAATCGGGATCGCCAGGTAACCGAACCTGGCATGGTTAGCAACGACCAGAGGCCCGTAGGTTACGACGGCCATCACTTGTTGATGGTGGTGGTGCGCAATACAAGCGGGGGAATGTGCAAGTGCATAAGCAAGCGTGCAAGTAAGCAAAAGGGGTGTGCCCTCCTCTTCCCGTCTTGCAAAAAGGAAAGGGGGCAATCAGGACCCTTTGACAGAAAGAAGAAAGGCGGGAAAGGTCCTACTGGACGTGTGCCAGTCTGTTGGTCACGGAATATTCTCTTAGAAAGAGCTTTGCCTCTATAAATTTCTCACTGAGCCTTTTAATGAAAAGAGGAAATTTATAAAGGTGCACATATGGGAGCTATATAAATAACATGTGCAGGGTTTATTCTGTGAGTGCGCTTCGTATCAGACGATTTGGGTTCGAGTACTGAACATTTCCCCACTGACTACACTCACTGTTAATTTACGTTGGTGTAACATCCGAACACCCTTGATTAACTGTCAAAGAAATCCTAAGGTCCTCTATAAGGATCCTAATACTGAGGGCATGCTTGCTTGCATGGCTCAAAAAATATGCACTTCGCATGGGACGGAGACATTTCTAAAGTGTTGAACAGGTTCTTGGACTCCATGGGTATTTTGGTAATTCTACCAGACCTAGGGGTATTTGGGTAATTTTACCAAGACATAGGCCTTTCTATAATTTTCAGGTTGGAGGGAGACTACGGTGCAATATCTGATTTCCAAGGGCACTGAGGCAATTTTCGGAAGGTTCTGAGGGTTATTTAGCCATTTTTGGATTGCAAGGGTATTTTGGTAATTGTACTAGACCTAGGTAAGTTCAGGGTTTGAGACCAAGCTTAGGTGCAAGGGTGGTTTGACGAGGCCCTTGAGTGGAAGAATGACACTAGGATTCATGGAAGGTGCACACGCGTTCAATTCCAAGAGTGAAGGGTAAATGCACAATTTTTTTGAAAGTCAGGGTTCATTTGCAATTTGCCTTGACCAGCATGTAAGAGAACATCTGAGTGTATTCATATGTGAGTACAAGATTGTCGACAATGTACGGATATATCCCCAATTATAGAAAGTTGCAGGGTAAAAGTGCAAATAGGAGGACTTGAGTTTTCTTGCAGTCCAGGGGGGCAATTTTGTAATTCTCGATTATCTGGTGGAATTACATAATTTGGCCGTCCAGGACGCATAGAAAATTACAAATATAACCACCAGGGACATAAACGTAAGACCCCTCTAGGGGCACAAATACAAGACTCGGGATATAGCATACCCTTAATGGGCCAAACAATGAACAATGCTCCTTGCGCTAGATGCTCCTTGTTCTTCTCTCTGTGTGTCTCTCTTTTTCTCATCTATCTCCTCCTTGGATCCCCAGGGGGGGTTATTTATAAAAGGTGACAAATGACTGGGGTGGACAGGATTTGAAATGACCTTGAGAGGATCTTATCCCCCCCCCTTTTTTGTTCCGAGAGAGAGAGCAGGGCAACGGGGTCGATTGACCCCGGGGACCACACCCGGGGTCAAACTACCTCAGGCAGACTTGGGCAGGGCCGCACAGGACCTGCCCGGGGTCATTTGACCCCAGACGGGTCCCACTGGGGTCAAATGACCCCGGGCGGACCCGCAGGGGTCATTTGACCCTGGTCGGGTCCCCCCCAAATGAGTTCGCCCGACCCTGGACGGGTTCCCCCCTGGTCTACTTCTTGTATAAGCCCTGTCGCCCGTGTTTTTTAGCATTTCGCTCATAGCACGCCGCGTGGGGGGAGGAGGGAGCGTGTCTCTCGTTCGTTTGTTGTCTTCTCCGTGCCGCCAGTCGAAAGGAGGACTTGTGCGCGTCCGAGTTGCGTGATACACATACATTGGACTTCTCCGAAGCTGTGTACACCCTTTCTTTAGCCCTCTTTCTTTGCTGCGAGATTTTTCTATCTTTCAACTCGGATATCCGAGGGAGGAATTCTTGCCTCTCGGAGTGCAGTGCATCTGGAACCACACGTCCCTGACAATCGTTGTGGGTTTAATTTGGCTTTCAACCACCTCGATTGCTGCGAGTGGTCTACAATTGGGATAATAAACGGGCCATAAAGCCCCGACGTGTGGAAATATTCCACGGAGTGATGACATGCCGACTAACGAACCTCGACTATCTCGAGGGAGGTGTCCCGATTTATTTGAGAAAAGTAACGGGTGCAACAGGACTATAATGTCCATCATGTGCTACTTCAAACCAAAACAAAGACTATGAAATCCAAAGATCTCAAGACTAATAAAATGATGAACGAAGACCTAAGAACAACTACTCACGAGGAGAGATTGGGATGGTATCATACAGGAATATTTTTCCATTTTAATGTTTTCTGGTATTTTGATAGTTTGATACCCAAATATGATTGCTTTGCTTTGCTTATCATTTTAGTTAAACCTCAATTGGTGAAGAAAACATTGCATCAGCTTTAGTTAGTTATTATATGATCACATTTAATTGGCTTGTATTTTCATAACTGGGGTTGAAGTGGGGTGTAGATGACCCCTTTTGAGGCTCATGACATGAGGTTTACACCCTTGTTTTAATGTTTTTCAGATCAAAGTAAAAAAAGAATACATAAATAAATTGATCCACAATCTCTGACCCATGTATGGCCAGTTCTGTTTTTATCCTAATGCTGTATGATTGACAAGCCAATTCCCTACTAATTATTGACTATTTGTACATTATCATATGGCTGCAGGTTTGTGGATCTTACTAAACATTGAAGATAAGGTGGACCTCGGTCTGGGTAATCCATTTTCACAGAACTATCGAGATTAAATTTCTCTTATTTTACCCCTACTTCAGGACTAGGGAGATTTCTGTATTTTCTTTTGTTTAGGGGAGTTTTGGGACCACTCCCCTCTTACTTGTACATCCTTCACTTTTTACATATGATGTGGTACCGTCCACTTTCAAAAAACAAAAAAAAGAAGAAGAAGAAGAGGGTAAGACTTTTACACCATGCTGGAATGCGCCTATGCAGGTAGCTTGATGCTCTCCTTTCCTCCTTTGTCTGATACTTGATAGTCTGTTGACTGATGACTCCTCTCCTCCATCTAGGTGTTTTTTTCTTTTCTTTTCTTTTCTTTTTTTGGGAGGGGGGGGAGTTCGATTCTATTTTCTTCGACGCTTGCATTACCCAACTTCATGTATATACTAGAAGAGCTCATATCCATGTGTTATAAAATTAATAGAAAGATGGGATTTTTTCCATGACACATGAAAGAAATTTACTCAGTTTAAGCCTTTATCATCATAATTATTTGAAACCCTAGAGTGCCTATCTTTTGAGGATTCACCTAAGTCCATGAGCACTTCAGTAATACATGTGCATCTTTCATCAATTGGTGGAATGGTTGAACTTCCCGAACTTGGTGCCAAAAGTTTTCAAAGATGTCTGTGATGCTGGACGAGTAGAGTTTTACCAACTAAACACTGATCTTTTTATCAATATTTTTTCTTCTGTTTAACTTCTGACTTTTCTGTGCAAGTTGTTAGAGGGCCAAATTCTAACCCAAAACTAGGCGTTCATTTGAGAGAATCCCCTACATGTATAGAGGAAGGACTCCTATGGATTTCCGATATTGACTAAACAACCATCCTCCACCCCCACCCCGCGCACGGAGGCTCTAATACCATGTTAGAGGCCCGAACTCTAACCCAAAACATAGGCGTTGAGTTGAGGAACCCCCCACATATATAGAGAAGACTCCCATGGATTTCTGATATTGGATTAAACCACAACACAAGTCACAATAAGACTAACATATTTACTAAGTTGCAGAATCTTGGAAAATAATATATTGATAACAAATGTTCAAGGAAAAAAAATAAACATAACAAACTTGGCGGTAGATATGCTATATAAAAATGATTGAATTCATACAATGGCTGAGAAAGAAACTCTTTCCTTTGCAAGGACAAGCAACCACTTTCATATTATGCTTCCAATAAGATCTTCAAATGGCAATGCCATGAATTAGAACACAAGCCATTTTCATTCAAATGCACAAGATAGAATCATGAAACAAAACTTTATCAGATGTTAAAGAAATGAAAAAAAATGATAAACAAAAGTACCAATTACGGATCACAGACGTGAATGTTCTGTTCAATGACTACTAAACCGGAGTTTTCTGTAACATGTATAATATATACCTCACCAAGGACAGTTTTCTCAATACGACCTTTCACTATTTGTGCAGATTTTTCATCGTTGTCGCAAACAAGTGCAGCAGTAATAATTGGTGTTTTAATATTTTTGGCTGCATTTATTATTTCTTTGATCCGAGGAACTCCAAGTGTAACATCTGTTACTCAGTTAAGGTACACCTTTGAACATTTTAATCAGGAAAAAAGATCACCAAATGCATCATTAATGAATAGAACAGTCCAACAGAAATCAACAATATGAATACAATTTCAGCTGTAACACCTATGGTAGGGCCATCAACATGGTAGAAGACAATCTTTGGCCTTTATTCCCAAACATGCATTATGTAAAAGAGGGGCAGACTACCCGAAGTAGGCAAAAAAAAAGAATTCTTGTCACTTAACGCACTATTGGCACCTCTGTGGCACATGATAACAACTCGATATGGCAGGAAACCTGCTAAGCATGGTTTGCCATCTCTTACGAGATGTCCGAGATCTCTCTCTCTCCAAAAGTCACAAGAAACGGATCCCCCAAGGTCGAGATTTCTCCCACCCCTTGGTTTCCTCCTCTCCCTGTCTCTCTCTACCTCAGCCCCATTGAGCGTGCTCTCTGTCTTTCTCCCTCCCCCTCCCCCCTCCCCCGCGTCTCCCCCTTCTCTTTGAGAGAGAGGGAGACAGAGAGGGGGGGAGACAGAGATACATGTACCATTTTTTATGATTTTTGATGTATTCTTCAGTTTGTGATTTACGTACTATTTTATGTATCTCTTTTTGGTGTAACTTTTGATATATATGGATATTGGTGCATGTGAATGGATTTGTTATTGTTATCGTTACTCTTTATTTTGTAGAATCGAGTTGTCAATTAGAAAAATATGTTTGTGAAATTGAATGGTTAGTAGAAAAAAATAGCATTTTTCTTAAAAATATACTATATATATGAAAAAAAATCCGAAATCACCGAACCCGACCTCCCAAGATCTCTCTAAATCTTTTCTCTTCCATTTTTCCGAGACAATCGATATTCGAGACAGAAAACCTTGCTGCTAAAAGGACTAGTCCTGCTATGATCTGCCATCTTGGATAGCCAGATTTTGGGTAAATTTTTGTGACCTCGGGCAGGGGCCACGCGGTGGGGCCTGACCGGAGTCGAATGACCTTGGGGAGGTCCCGCGCGGGCCTGCACGGGGTCATTTGACTCCGAGTGGGGTTCCCGGGGTCCGATGACCCCGCCCCCCTCTTCTCTGTCTCAAATAAAAAAGAAAAAGGAAGAAAGAGAAGGGGAAAAAGGAGAAAAAGATAAGAAAATAACCTTCTCGGGGTCATTTCAGCCACATCCACCCCGTACGGGTTAAATCAACCCCGGAGGCTCACAACCTTCTATAAATAACCCCCCCCCCCCACGGGGTCCAAAAGAACACACAGAGAGACACGAAAGAGTAGAGGAATCAAGCGATTGTGGGAAGGAGCTTTGTTCGTTGTTGGGCCCACTAAGAGTATCTAATACCCTGGGCCTTGTGTTTATGCTCCTAAGGGCTATGTTTGTAATTATGTCCCTCTGAGGGCCATGTTTATAATTTTCTATGCACCTGTGACGGCTAAATTATGTAGTTCCACCCACATAATGGGGGATTACAAAAACGCTTTTCTTGGGACTGCAAAAAAAAAATTTAAGTGATGTTGTTTGCAGTTCTACCCTGCAACTCTATAATTGGGGATATGCCTACGTCCCACGTTAGTGTAGAGACCCCTTTCTCTTGTACAGTCGACAACTCGCCGACAACCCTTGTACTCATATGGATCATAAATGTACTCAGTTGTTCTTTTATAGGCTGGTCAAGAGAAAATTGCAAATAAACCCCGACTTTTGAGAAATTGTGTACATGTCCCTCTTTTTGAGAATCAACATACAAGTGTCTTCTATGAAGTCCATTGTTGCTCCTTTTCTTAGGGATCTCACTAGCTCATCCTCACACCTAAGTGTCATCTCAAACCTAGGCCTGCCCCGGGTCTGGTAGAATTACCAAAATACTCTTGTGACCTAGAAACGACCCAAGAGTCTTCAGAACCTTCCGAAAATTTTCCTTAGTCCCCTTGGAAGCTAGAGATCGCTCCATAATCTCCCTCCAACCCAGAAATTCCAAAAATGCCCCAGACCTAGTAAAATTTCCAAAATACCCCTAAAAATCCATAATTATAAAAATACCCCTGGAGTCTAGAAAACATCCCGGTCCTTCAAAAGCGTTACGGCTTCTGCAAAATTGCAGTTATATCCTCAAATTACAAGGTTTCTTGCCCAACCTAACGGCCTTTAATGGAACCGTAATCCCATTAAGTCTTTGGTGGTGAGTGAAAATTAGCATTGAGCCATGCGAGTAAGCCTGCTCTCGATATCAGGACCCTTATAGAAGAACATAAGAATTCTTTGACATTTAAACAAAGGTGTTCGGACGTTAGGCTGATATAAATCAACATTGACTGCGGTCAGTAGGGAAAGGTCCAGCACTCGAACCCAAATCGTCTGATACGATGCGCACCCACGGAATAAACCCTATACAGGCTATTTATACAGCCCCTGTATATGCAATCCTTATAACATTCTTTCAAAAGAATATTCCGTGATCCAACAGGCTGGCACGCCCGGTGGGACATACTTCAACCTTTCTTCTTTCTGTCAAAGAAGTCTGAAGCCTTTTTAAGGTTCTGATTACCTCTCTTCCTATTACAGGACGGGAAGAGGAGGGTATATACTCGGTCGCTCGCTTGTTACGCACCACCACCACCAACAGCAACAAGAGGATGATGGCCGCCATCGTGTACGGACCCCAGGTCGTTGCCAACCACATCAAGTTTGGATACTTGGCGACTCCATTGGTGTTCGGCGACTTCCCGCCGATCGTTGGGTCACCTTTCTTTTTGGGCGTCGTCCCCGTGGCTGAGGTCAGCTCAGCCGCACCGACTACTAAGACTGCCGAGAGTGTCAGGCCCTCCGCTCCAGCGACTGGCCGAGCCCGCTTGGTCAACAAAGCAACTACCAGGGGTGTCAGGCCCTCTGCTTCAATAACTGGCCGGCGGTCAACAAAGCAACTGCCGGGCCCACTCGATCAACAAAGCAACTGCCAGGAGTGTCAGGCCCTCTATTCCAGCAACCGGCCGAGCCTGTTCGGTCAACTCTACAACGGTCGAGGGTGTCAGGCCCTCCGTTCGATCGACCGGCCGGGCCTTCCCAGTCAACTCTTCAACTGCCAAGGGTGTCAAGCCTTTTGTCTCTATAGTTGGCCGAGTTTCCTTGGTTAACAAATCAACAGCCGAAGGTGTCAAGCCTTCACCTTTACGAATTGGCCGAGTTTTCTCGGTCAACCAATTCACTGTCGACACCGCTCCTACACGAGGGCAACGCCGCCGCCGCGACGGCACCAACCCTGCAATGGCCACCCTCAGAGGTACTACTCCTACACAACGGAGGCAGCGTCACCATCGCAATGACGCCCTGCCTACGGCAGGCGTCACCAACGCCGCTCCTGCCCAACGGGAGCAGCGTCGCAGCAGCAAAAACACAAAATCTGTAGCGGCAACATCTCGCTCTGACAAGACAATAATTGTCAGAGATCTTCACATCCGACTTGATGGAGGCGAGCCGATAATGTCTCAGGACCGGCACGTCCTAACTATCTCCACCTCTAACCGCTTCGAGCTTCTTCGACAAGTCCAGGAGGACGTGGCAAAATTGAAGAAGTACGTTGTACCGGCGGCGAACCAGGGTCCGATGCAACGACCCAAACGAGTAACTCCCCAATCAAAATCAGGGGGCAACCCAATTAAGGAGCGCCAGCTCCACCTGAAGTCTGGGTCACTAAGGAGGAGACCTGAATTATTAAGCAGGCAAGGTCGGAAGGGCCCCTCCGCATGCCAGACCTGCAAAAGATGCGGAGTCTGGTAAACATTGAGACCTCAATCTCTCCGAGGTCAACAACTCAATGCCCACAAGGGCGGAAGCGCCGAGGAGCCCATAAGCAAGTCCAGCCAAGGGCCAGTTCAACACACAGAGAAGGATTGCTCGGCGCAAGCTTCTACGTCCCGAGTGTCTATTTTCGACAAACTGGGGACGGCACCTCGGCCTGAAAGACAACCACCTAGGAAGAGAATAACCCCCCTCTTCTCTCTCAAGAAAAAAAGAAAAAGGAAGAAAGAGAAGGAAAAAAAGGAGAAAAAGAAAAGAGAATAACCTTCTTGGGGTCATTTCAGCCACATCTACCCCGTACAGGTTATATCAACCCCGGAGGCTCACCACCTTCTATAAATACTCCCCCTCCCCACAGGATCTGAAGGAACACAGAGAGAGACACACGAAAGAACATAGGAATCAAGCGACTGCGAGGAGCTTTGTTCGTTGTGTCCCTGAGGGCTACGTTTGTAATTATGCCCCTCTGAGAGCCATATTTATAATTTTCTATACACCTAGGACGGCTAAATTATGTAGTTCCAGCCACATAATGGGGGATTACAAAAATGCCATCCCTAAAACAGAATTCAACTCATGTTGTTTGCAGTTCTGCCATGCAACTCTATGCAATTGGGGCTATGCCCCTACATCCCGCATCAGTGCGGCGACCCCTTTCTCTTATACAGTCGACAACTCGTCCACAACCCTTGTGCTCATATGGATCATAAATGTAGCTAGTTGTTCTTTTATGGGTTGGTCAAGGGAAAATTGCAAATAAACCTCGACTTTCGAAAAATTGTGTAGATGCCCCTCTTTTTGTAAATCAAGGCATAAGCGTCTTCTATGAAGCAAGGATGGCAGTATCGGTTTCGGTACCAGTTTCGGCCGGTCCCGAAACCGATACGTACCGGTTTCAGTATCGGTATCGGTTTCGGCCGAAACCGGTTGAAACCATTCAAGAAACTCAAAAAATTAGTAAACCTGTCCGGTTTCGGCCGAAACTTTCCGGTTTCGGACCGGAACAGGTGAGTTTCGGAAGAAACCAATACGATTTCGTCCAAAACCATTAAAATATATTTTTTAATAGGTTTCGGACCTGCTACAGTGTTAAGGGCCAGTTTCGGATCAGTACCGGCCGAAACCGATACGTTTCGGCCGAAACGTATCGGTTTCGGCAGATACTGCCTTCCATGCTATGAAGTCCATTGTTGCCCCTTTGCTTAGGGACCTCGCTAGCTCATCCTCGCACCTAAGTGTCATCTCAAACCCAGGCCCACCCCGGGTCTGGTAGAATTACCAAAATACCCTTGTAACCTAGAAATGTCCCAAGAGTCTTCAGAACCTTCCGAAAATTTGCCTCAGTGCCCTTGGAAGCCAGAGATTGCTCCATAATCTCCCTCCAACCCAGAAATTCTAGAAATGCCCCTGACCTAAAAAAATTACCAAAATACCCCCTAGAAATCAAAAATTACAAAAATACCCTTGGAGTCCATAAAACCTCCCGGTGCTTCAAAAGCGCCTACGGCTTCTGCAAAATTACAGTTATATCCTCAAATTACAAGATTTCTTACCCAACTTGGCGGCCTTTGATGGAACCCTAATCCCATTAAGTCTTCGACGGTGAGTGAAAATTAGCTTTGAGCCATGCGAGCAACCTGCCCTCGATATTAGGACCCTTATAGAAAATATTAAGATTTCTTTGACATTTAAACAAAGGTGTTCGGACGTAAGGCCGATGTAAATCAACACTGACTGCGGTCAGTGGGGAAAAGTCCAACATTCGAACCCAAATCGTCTGATACAATGCGCCCCACAGAATAAACCCTGCACAGACTATTTATACAGCCCCTCTATGTGCAATCCTTATAACTTTCTTTCAAAAGAATATTTTGTGATCCAACAATAGCCCAATAACTTTCCAGCTTTCCAATGTGGGACTATTCAGTTCATCCCTGCCCAGCCACCATACACAATGGTAACACCATGCTATGGCAGCTCCACACCACCATGCATGCACTGTGGCCAGGTAGCCCTCTCCTCCTACCTGGCTCTCGACTGAGTCACTACAAAAACCATGAGGGCTTGGCCTAAATCCCTCAGAAGGGTTGGATTGAATCATGACACATAAGATCTACTCTTTAGCGATAAGCGACTTGGGTCACCACTCCTTAAAGATTTATGTCATAGTCTAAGCACAGTGTCCCTCATTTCATTAAAGAAATGTAGAATTCCAGACGGGGTATACTGACTTAGGCAGTGGTTAGAAACCACTTGAGTATTTGTAAACTGGAATCATAATGGCATAGTCAAAGACCACATGTCCTAGTTCAGCCTATGATCTGTCTTTCCCAAAGAGGCAACTAGATACTCTACATAAATAGGTAAAGGCCAAAAGATTAAACCACTGAGCAGTTTGCTCAGCAACTTAAAGCCTACCGCTGGGTGGTGTGGGAACATGAAACATTATATCAGGATGAAATATGATGTAATTTATATATCATAAGATGGTATGACATATGTCATATGTATTCCGGAACAATGGAACTAATCCCCAGAATATCATGTAATATTTTTATCAGGCTTTATGGGTTCATGCGCTGGACCTTTCCCCACCGACCTTGATCAGTGTTAATTACATCGGTTGGGCGGCCGAATGCCCTTGATTAACGGTTCATAAAATGTCAATCAAATCACATTCACGCATATGCACCACTCGTACATGTCTTGCAAACACATTTGCCCGTCCATAATGGATTTAAAGGGAATAAAATGTAACTTTTATTCATTACTCATAAAGGATTACATCAAGACTGGGCCGACTTGGCCAATGTACATGGAAGGATTAGATACATCGACTAAGTGGGCTGACCAGACTTATCCATTTGGGCCATTCGGGCCTAATGGGCTTAGACAGGCCAAATGGACATAACAGACTTAGTAGTCCTAACTGATTGGCCTAATTGGGCCTGATTGGGCCTTTGGACTTAATGGTCAGAGCCAATTGGATTTACTTGGGTTATTCAACCTAACGGTCTAAGCCATTTGGGCATATGAACTCAATAGTCCGAGCTAATTGTGCGTAATTGGGTTATTGGACCTAGCGATCCGAGCCAATTGGGCATATGGACTCAATGGCCCGAGCCACTTTGGTGTAATTGGATTATTAGACCCAGTGATCCGACCCAATTGGGCATATGGACTCAATGGTCCAAGTCACTTGGACTTAATTGGGTTACTGGACCCAGCGGTAAGTTTGGTCAAGATCCGACCATCGAATTTGCTCCAGATCAAAATCTGACCATTCATTTTTGAATTCCATCCCGATCGGACCGTTGGATAGCCAATATGATCACTATCGGACCATTGGACTGACTCATGACCAAGACCACGATCACTCTTTTTATCATGATTGGATCATAAATTTAAGTATTTGGTACAAAGAGGGGGTATATTTGCAATTGCCAACATCTTATGAGAAGATGAGGGCATTTGTGCAATTTTCAAAAACATGGGGTATTTCTGCAATTTTTCAAATAGGCGTATGTATGTAATTTTCCTGAACATCAGGGTATTTCTGCAATTTTTCTGAATATCATGATATTTCTACAACTTTCCCACCAATAGGGATATTTCTGCAATTTTTATGAATATCAGGATATTTCTGCAATTGTCCTAAAAATAGGGGTATTTCTGCAGTTTTCCTGAACATCAGGGTTTTTCTGCAATTTTCCTGAGCATCAGGGTATTTCCTGCAATTTTGGACTTTTCTGGGTTTTTATGCCATTTTGGGGGCAGAACTGGGTTTGTTTTCAATTTTACACAGATGAAGGTCCATTTGCAATTTTTAGACTTCTCTGATCATGGGACACATGCATAGGGTATGTTTCCATAATCACTAGTGTAGGGGCTAATCAATAATTTCACAATATCTCCATAATTTCATGTGTGAAACAAATACACATTTTCCTCGTACAAAGTTACACATCGGCGGGGGGCGTGTTTAGTAATACATCCTTGACCGCCCTTTTAGGGAACTCAAAGAACTCAGTCTTGAATTCCTTGGGCCTCGTGCAGCATTGATCCTTGTGACATCCTCCTCAGCCTAATCCCTCTATTTATAGGGTTAGGAAGGGCTTAACCGTAGGTGATTAGGGGCTAAACCCATCGGTTAGCATTAACTGCCCTCAAATACCATCAGGTAAGCCTGCGCAGGTTTTTTCCCTCCCAAAATTCCATCGGACAAGAGACTTAAGTGGCAGTGGGCATTTATTCTCCTCTCAAGGAGAATCGGCTAAGCTTTTAGAGAGAGAGAGGAGAGAGAGGTGACCTACCCCCTTTCCATCTGTTAAGGTGAGTGGAGCCCGCTGGGTATTTATTTCTCCTTTTAACTCCATCAGTTACGAGCATTTATCCCATCTTAAACCCCATTGGCTAATAGCATTTATTCCCCCCTTTAAACCCCATCAGTTAAGCATATTAGGGCAGAGAGAGAGGAGAGAGAACCTCACACCACCATCAGTTAAGCATGTGGGACCCGCTTTTTTTGTCCTCATTTAAACCACATCAGTTAAGCTGAGGAGGAGAGAGAGGGCTTAAGCTTCCATCGGTTAAGGTCTTGATGAGAGGAGAAGGGAAGAGAGAGAAAGCCCCCTTTAAATCCAATCGGTTAAGGTGGGCCAGAGGAGAGAGAAACCCCCCTTTAAACTCCATCGGTTAAGCCTCATAGAGAGAAAAGGGAGGAGAGAGAAAATACCTCACACTTCCATCAGTTAAGAGGTGGGCCCCACGATGGCTTCTTCCTTCTTTAATTCCATCAGACATGCCTAGAGGGAGAGATGAAAGAAGAGAGAGAAAAGATCCCCTCGCTTCCATCGGTTAAGAGGTGCGGCCATCGCTCTCTCTCTTTTTATTCCCATCTGGTAAGCCTTTAGAGAGAGGAGAGAGGGGGGGAAAGCTGGTTGCGGCTGGGTCTTCATCCCCCTCAAATCCCATCAGCTAGGAGAAAGGAGAGAGAGGGCACCTCCATTGGCCAAGAGAAAGGAGAGAGAAAGCTTGCACAACCTCCCTCTTACTCGGCCTACCTTTATGGCTATAAAAGGCAGCGCTGGGTCCCTCTCAGCCTATTTTCTTATTGTGGTTTTTTCTATGTGGTTCTTGTTCATTTATTTGTCTTCTTTGGGCGCTGCCAACCTGCTATCGAACGACTCCGTATTATCGGGACCATCTCCGGACTGTACCGAGTGACTTCAAGGTGTGCAGGAAAATTATTTTCCTTTGCTGAAATATTAAAATAAGTGCGTTATTTCTGACACACTAACTGTTTCGTAAAATTCTGCAGTGTAAAACATGCAGATTTTCACGCGTGTAATTCCATCCGTCAGAATTCCACAACTGCGTGTATGCTCCGAAAACTTCATGGCATTGGTTTTGTACCAATTTTTTGTCGTACTCGGATCAAATCAATTTTTATTTTCTCTGTCCAAACGAAAAAATTTCCCCGGGTTCAACAAATGCTCCTCATGGGTTATTTGTTTGAATGGAAGGTGACGGCAGACGGCCTGTGTAACTCCGTGAAATTTCTTGCCCCCAAGTCTTGTTGGCATTGTCAGCTTTTAAACTTGTAGTCTGATTTTGACTGCTTGGCCGCTGACATTATTTGTCATAAATTTGCAGATTTCCTCATGGCTCAGTTCGGAGACCTTCACACTCGAGTACCCTTTGATGAGGGCTCTGAGACGATTACTGTCTAGACTCTAGGCCCGAGTATTAATGTCAAGGTTGGGTCCTCCGAGAATCACTCGCGAGAATGTACATCGACTCGATCATGGCTGAATTTGGTGGCTGAAGGACCACTTCCCAAAGCCGCACCGGAAGAGGGCGTTGTCAACCCGATGTTGATCATCAAGGATAAGGGAATTTATCAATATAAACGTGTGGGTGACTATCCAAAGCATTTTCCATTGGATCAGCATTTGTTTTTGTTCATTCAAAGTTATGTCCTAGAAGGCATGGAAGAGGGCGACCCGGGTTTGCCAGCCGAGCAGCGACATTTGGAATGGACCATCTTGTAGGGACGGGACAGCATGTTACATCTTTGCGCTTCATCCTACCTGAGATTCCCTTTGGATTTCAGACGGTGATTTCAATTTCCAACGAAGAGCTATCTGGGATTTTTTCAGCGACCACTCAAGGTTGCATGTGCACAGCCAGCAGTTTACACCAGCGATATGGGAGTTATTCAGGCATCACAATCCGGGGCGATCCCTCCGATGTCCAGAGCTTCTTCCTAGATTGACTTGAGCTCCACCGTTGGGCCGAACCTCGCAGCATCCGCATAAGAAACCATCCCCCGTCCCCCCTCCCACCTCCGGCTGGAACCTTTCCACTGGTGCCCTGCAGACCCTCTGCAGATGCCCCCTCTAGTGGCACCGAAAGCATACAGGACTCGGAATCTTCCCCGGGAAACCAACTTGCCTCTGCCTGTTCCTCTTCAGCGAGGATCACTGCCCCCTACAGGGGTGTGGTTCAACCCGAGCACTTGCTCCATACCTAGAACTACTCTCTCTAAAAAGACTAGAAAGATAAAGTTGTCAACCCACAAATTGACCAACCTCCAGAAAATCACATCACAAAATTAAATAGCTCCAGAAGCAAATTTCACCTACATGTGTACCTACTCTGGGTGGCCTTGGATTCAGTATCTTTATAGTGTTACCAAAAGACCGAGCAGTAATTTCTTCGTTAGGTATACAGGTCTATCCACAGGCACATCGAACTGTTGGCCTGCCAAATCAAGTTCCAACTTCCAAGCCACTCATCAATGATGCAGTACATTTTTTATGGGTGAGATGAAACTCAGAACTCCATCTCAGATTCCACCACAAATCACATGGGGCATGACCAATTCCTTGCTCTTTCATCATCAGGATGTTTGTAGCGACTTGATCATTTTCCAATATGAATATTTGTTTTCCTTCCAGTGCTTTCAACGCTCTACTGCTGCAAAGCATGCCATATGTCACCAGATCTGCCTAAGAACACTTCTTACAAACCTCCCTAAACTAATCAACCCAAATCTCCATGCCCATCCCAAAATTCAAATCCTTGGTAGAACTTGCTAGTTATGTGGGCGGACGGAAGATCTCTGAACTCACAAGCTACCCCCCTCAACCCATCTCATTGTCTTGGTCCTTTGTGCCTATCTTTCCACTGTACTTAACACCACCTCTCACCAAGGTTCAATTGACATCTTTGGAATCAACAATTATTACATTGGTCAATCAACACCTCATCACATGCTTCACCAGCAGAGTAGACTTCAGAGCTTACTAGCTCAACATTGTACTAGAGCATCTAATTTGTTAAAAAAGCATCTTTAGCAGAACTGCAAGCTTTCTTAGAAGCTTCAGAACATGTTGGAGACCTTAAAATTTTGCATATATAAAAAAGTGTTTTGACTTTAAAAAGGAGCATTCAGACTGCTTTTGAAGAGTTGGAAAGCCCCACTGACCCGGCCAATGTCAATCACATCATCTTAGTAGACAAAAAGCCTAGATTAGTGTCGGCCACGGAATTTTTATCGTAGATAAAATAGAATAAAGATGTTCTTTTTGAAAAGAAGCATTTCCCTTGCCTCTATGTGTGGAGGGTTTATTCCATGGGTGCGCATTGTGTCAGACGATTTGGGTTCGAGTGCTGGACCTCTCCCCACTGACTGCAGTCAGTGTTGATTTATATCGGCCTAACGTCCGAACACCTTTGTTTAACTGCCAAAGAAATCCCAAAGCCTTCTATGGGGGTTATGATATTGAGGGCAAGCTCGTTTAGAGGGCTCACAGTATCCAGTGTCCACTCACTCACCACCGACCAACAGAATGACTGAGTTAGGGTTTCAACTGAGGCCCCTCATATTTAGGCAAAACCCTAGAATTTAGGAGTAGGAAAATGATTTAGTGAAGGCCATAGGCATATTTGAAGTCCCGGGAGGTTTCCTGGACCCTGGGGGTATTTTGGTAACTTTACACTTCCAATGGTATCTTGGTAATTTTACCAGGCCAGGGGTATTCCCGAAATTTTCGGTTGGAAAGAAAGCCGGATAAGGTTCCTGGCTTCCCAAGGCATTGAGGCCGTTTCCGGAGGGTTTCAAGGTTTACTAGGCCTTTTCTAAGTCACAGGGGTATTTCGGTAATTTTACCAAACCCTGCATGAATCCAAGTTGAGGTGGCACCCAAGTGTCGGCCTGAGCTGACAATGTCCTCGGGCCAAAGGAGTGATGAGGGGGCGAAGGTTCACACGTCAACTTGGTCGCAGGAGGGGTATATATACAATTATTTTAAAAGTCAGGGGTTTTCTTGTAACTTTCCCCGATTGACATACAAAGAAAATTTTTAGAGCGCACTGGATAAATTTATAGCCCGAATGGGTACAAGGGTTGTCGGCGAGTTGTCGACTGTACAAAGATCCACACTAATGCGGGAAGTAGGGGCGTAGCCCCAATTACAAGAAATTACAGGGTATATCTGCAAATGACAGGACTTTTGTTTCTCACGGACCCGGGAAGGACATATCCATAATTCCCCGGTTATGTGGGCGGAACTACTTAATTTAGTCGCCCCAGGACGTAGAAACTTACAAACATGGCCCACTGAAGGGCATGATTACAAAAATACCCCTTAGGGGCATAAACACAAGACCCGGGGACTTACCTCTCGCAGGTCAAGACAAACAGAACAAAGTCCAAGTGTTGGATGCTCCTTGCGGCGTAGTAGATCTATTTGTCCTTGGACCCTTGGGGGTCTATTTATAGAAGACGGGAGGACCCAGGTTGACAGAAATGTGGGGAATTGCCCCGATTCTGACAGAAATGTGAGATTTTGCCCAAATTCTGACTAGGTGAGGTTTAAAATCCCCTTTTTGTCAAGGTGGGGTGGCAAAAAATATTTTTTGACCCCTCGCCTCCTTTTTCTTTCTTTTTGAGCCCGAGGACCGGGCGGAGGCGGGGCTGGCCCGCTGGCGGACCCAGCGAGGTCAATTGACCCTGCGGGGGTCAATTGACCCCGCTGGGGTCCCAGCGGGGCGGGGTCGGTTGACCCCGCTGGGAGCCAGCGGGGTGGGAGCGACCCCCCCGCGGGGTGGACGGAGCCCGCGGCCTCCCAAAGGGGTCATTTGACCCCGGTGTTCCCCTTTTGACCCCTCTCGACGCCATTTTCCTCCGTTTCTATCGTCCTGGGTCAAGTAGAAGCCGTGGTGGAGCATATATAGCCTGTGGAGGCCCGTTCTTCGCCGCGTGGCAGCCGTTCGTCGGAGGAGACTTGCGTAAGAGTGGAGGATCGTTTTGTTTGTTGTTTGGTTGTGCGTCGCCGCGTGGGGAGGAATCTTTACGCCCGTCCGTGCCGTGTGATACACTTGCTCAGCCACTTCGATAGGTTTGCATGCACGTTTTTCCTCCTAATTTCCTTGCTGCAACGTCGTTTGTGGTTGTGAGTTGTTGGGCCAATGGACCCTAAATCACAGAGATACTCCGCAATTCGACGGTGTTAATGTTACGCCGTATTTTCTGTTAATTTTTTCACAATAAAAATCTCGAAATATTTCGAGAGAATTATGGGTGCAACAATTAGCTGCCTGCGGTGATGTACTAGCTGAAATAAACAATATAAATACGCAATCCTAAATGCAAGCTTACAGTCTACACTAAGCCCAAAAGCAGAACCATGTTCCAGATGGATTCTAGAAGGTTTAGAAGTGTTTTGGATTGATTAGATGGTTAGAAGGATATTGGTAGGATGTTCTGTGAGGACTAAACACACTTTAGGGATTGGGATGCAAATTGACAAAATTCGGAGATTTTGACACCTTGTGATCTCTTTTCCTTTCAAGAGTTTTAGGGTTCCAAAGGCATTTCAAAAATTTGCAAAAATTAGGCTCTTCAAGTGCATTATCAGCACTTAGAGGCATGGATGGCAGTTTCAGCCGAAACTGAAACGTTTCGACCGAAATCGGGCCGAAACCAAAACCCTGCACTTTGGCAAAAAAAATAATTTAATTGGTTTCAAACCCGGCCGAAACCGACTCCGAAACCGACACTGCCATCTATGCTTAGAGGGTTTCTATTTTGGGGGTATTCTTTTGTAATTTTAAATGAATTTAAGGGTTTAAGGAGTATTTTGACAATTTTAACACACGTCTTGGGGTTTTGAGGGTGTTCAGATATTCTACAGATTTCAGTTATTTTGGTCACTTCTATGCAGTTTTAGCATTTGGAGGGTACTTTGATAACATCCTAGGCCACTGGGGACATTTCAGACATTTTACTTGAGTTAGATGGCTGTCCGGTCATTTTAGTTGAATGTTAGATCCACTATAGTTGCCCATGCCTTGGGGTTATAAGAAACCTAGTCATTTATGTTGGTTTAAGGGTGATTTTATCGTTAAATTGCCTTAAGAGGCATTAGGTCTCTTAGCTAAACCAAGGGTATTAGACATATGTTGGATATTTCACTAGTTCATTAAGACATGGGCATTAGGTTAAGTGATTAAGGATACCTAAAAGTGTAAATTATGTAGAGAGGTTGGGACGGGTCATTTATGTAGCTGGGTTAGACAGAATGAAGCATGGTCTAGCCTATGGGTTATCTGAAATTTGACTAGTCCTAGTTGAGCTTAGAGAGCATTTTTGAGCTATTTCTATTTGTTCTTTTCTTTGTTCTGCTCACCTACATCACATCCCCCTCTCCCTATCTCCACTGCCATCGAGGATCTTGGGGAGGGCTACTACCTCTGTTCTGCTTCTTTCTGCTCACAGAATCCGTAGGACCGTAAGGACATTCGACTGCTGCTACTGATATAAGCCTCCACCACAGGAAGAAGAGTGCAGGATTTTCATTTACCTTAAAATTTCCCCCATGTTCTTTCCTGCTTTTCTGGCTGTCTTGATCTGGGAAGGGAGATATATTCATTTCAAGTTGATTTTAAGCAACCCATTTCACACTTCTACTTCCTGCCTTCTTTTCCCATCCAAGCATATTTGCATTCTCCCAATTAACCTTGATTCATAAATTAGAGATGATCACCTCCACCCTTCGTAGTTAACATTACAGCAAACAACATAAGATGGACCATGCATAATAGGCTGAAAGAATCTGCCAAAATTGCCCATGCCACATGGTAAAACAACGGGGATAAATATTAGATGACTGTTGCACCCGTTATTGTCTCGAAATACTTCGAGAATTTCATTACGAAACAATCGACGAAAAAGATATGACGTAGCACCGATGTCGTCGGACTGCGAAGTACCTCCGTGGTTTAGGGTCTATCGACCCGATCATATGATCACAAGTGGCGTCGCA
The DNA here is from genome assembly GCA_022559845.1 of Amorphophallus konjac. NCBI lineage: Eukaryota > Viridiplantae > Streptophyta > Magnoliopsida > Alismatales > Araceae > Amorphophallus > Amorphophallus konjac. The sequence goes on along the minus strand of JAHNEJ010001152.1, from coordinate 7,294 downwards.
GCAAGGAAAGTCAAGAGGAAGACATGCATGCACACCTGTCAAAGTAGCCGAGCAAGTGTATCACAAGGCACGGACGGGCGCAAAGATTCCTCCCTACGCGGCGACGCACAACTCAACAACAAACAAGACGGTCCTCCGCTCCCGCATAAGTCTTCACCGACGAACGGCCGCCACGCGGCGAAGAACGGGCCTCCACAGGCTACAAACGTTCCACCACGGTTTCTCCTCAACCCAGGGCGACAGAAACGGAGCAAAACGGCGCGAAGAGGGGCCAAAAGGCATACACAGAAGTCAAATGACCCCTCTAGACCTGCAGCCCAAGAGGAGGGGCGGCCCGCGGGGTTTGCACGCCCGAGCGGGGTCAAATGACCCCGCTAGGTCGGTGTTGCACCCGGGAGTCATTCCAACCAAAATTGACATGGCTGCCATGTTAACATCACATTGGTTGAGGTGTACAAATATTTGGCGTATCGCCTCTTCATGGAATATCTCCACACAAGGGTTTAACATGGGACGTATCGCCTCTCCCGTGGAGTACCTCCATACAAGGCTTCATAGCCTATCTATTGCTGCAATTACAAGCCTCTCACAGCAAAACGGGGCGGTCGAGACCCGGATTAAATCCACCCGATTGTTAGGATCGCGTGGTTCTGAGAGAATCCTAGCGGATGAAGTCTCCCTCCTTTGAACGTGTGACTACGGGCAAAGGAAGCAACTACAAAAATAAAGGAGATACAAAAGAAGGTCTACACACCGCAATCGAAGTCCCTCGCACGTGTACCACGAAGCACGGACAACAATAAGTTCTCCCCTTACGGTCTACGGCATGAGGAAGACGACAAACGAACAAGGAGGCGCTTCCACTCTCTCTTCTCCACAAGGCACGGCAAGAGAACGAGGCTTCAAAGCCCCCAAGACCTCCTTTTATTGAAACCCGACGTGGAGGAGACCCGTCCGGGGCCGGGGGGGACCCGTACGGGGTCGCCCTCACCCGGACGGGTCTGCCCGGAGGCGGGCAAACCCGCGCGGGGCCGCCCTCGGACGGGCGGACCCGCCGGGGGTCGCCCGACCCTGGGTGGGACCCGCTCGGGGTCGAGTGACCCAGGGCGGTCCTGCCCGGGGTCGCGCGACCCCGGGGAGGTCCCGCCCGGGGCCCGCGACCCCGGGCAAGTCCCTTCCCGAGGCGCGCGACCCCGGGGAGGTCCCGCCCGGGGCTCGCGACCCAACGCGGGTCCCCCGGGGTCGCACGACTCCGGGTGGGGCCCGGGGACCTCCCACCCCGGGGAGGTCCTTTCTCTCGCGCGATCAACTAAAAAAATTTGAAAAAATGACCTCCCCGGGGTCATTTTCCTCCCGTTTAACCCGTACGGGTCTAAACGACCCCGGGGAGGTTCCTACTTCGATAAATAGACCCCCAGGGTCCAGAAGAAAAAGAGACGACATTGGACAATCTACGGAGCACACTTGGAGCATTCAGTGTTCGTTTGGTCGTTTGTTCTGGCCCGTGAGGAGTAAGTCCCCGGGTCTTGTGTATATGCCCCTATGAGGGTATTTTTTGTAATTACGCCCCTCAGTGGACTATGTTTGTAAGTTTCTACGTCCCGGGGTGACTAAATTAAGTAGTTCCACCCACACAGCGGGGAATTACAAAAACATCCTTCCCGGGGCCCGAGAAACAAAAATGTCATGTTATTTGTAGTTATACCCTGCAACTTTTGTAATTGGGACTACTCCCCTACTTCCCGCGTTAGTGCGGACTTTTGTACCGTCGACAACTCGCCGACAACCCTTGTACTCATTCGGACTATAAAAGCACTCAGCATGTTTTATGTATGTCCTCGGGGAAAAATTATAAGAAAACCCCCGGCTTTCACAAAATTGCATATATACCCCTCCTTCGGCCAAGTTGACAGTCACGTGTCTTCTACGAAGTCCCTTGTCATTCCTTCTGTCCGAAAATGTTGTCAGCCCAGTCCGACACTCAGATGTCACCCCAACCCTAGGTCTGTGTACCGTAGGGTATAGTAAAATTACCAAAATATCCCTGCGACCAAAAAACGGCCTACCAGCCCCCGTAACCCTCCAGAAAGAGCCTCAGCGCCTTGAGAAGTCAGGAACCCGGTCCTACGTCCGTTCCAGCTCATAAATTTCAGAAGTGCCACTGGCCTGGTAAAATTACCAAAATACTTCTGGGTTGGTAAATTACCAAAATACCCTCGGAGTCCAAAAAACTTCTCTCTACTTCAAAAATGCCTACGGCTTCCGCATATTTGCATCTTTACTCCTAAGTCTTAGGATTTTGCTCAGGCTTAACCCTAATTATCAAAGTACCCCTAGGTAGGTAAAATTGCCAAAATACCCTCGGGGTCCAGAAAACTCCCCTTTACTTCAAAAATGTCTATGGCGTCCGCATATTTGCATTTCTATTCCTAAATCTCAAGGTTTTGTTCAAACCTAGCCCTAACTCTATTAACATGGTGGTGGTAAACAAGTGGTCATGGAGAGTCTCTCGAGTGAGGCTGCCCTCCACATCAGAACCTCTATAGAAGACTTTGGGATTTCTTTGACAGTTAAACAAAGGTGTTCGGACGTTAGGCCTATGTAAATCAACACGGACTAGGGTCAGTGGGGAGAGGTCCAACACTCGAACCTAAATCGTCTGATACTATACGCACCCACGGAATCGCCATCTACTCAGATAGGGAAATATTTCTTTTCAAAAAGTACATAATTCAATTTTATCTACGATAAAAGATTTCGTGTCTCACAGACTGGCACGCCCGGTGGGACTTTTCCCGCCTTTCTTCTTTCTGTCAAAGAAAGTCTCCAAACCCTTTCTCAAAGTTCTGATCTCCCTCCTCTTCCTTTTACAAGATTGGGAAGAGGAGGGTATAGACCTCTCTGTCCATTTGAGAACTCTTCGTGCAGCCGCACGCCACTCCTTTCGTGCTACGCACCACCACCAATAACAGCAGCGATGGCCCCCGTCACCTACGGCCCCGAGATCATCGCCAACCACGCCAGGTTCGGATACCTGGCGACCCCACTCGTCTTCGGCGACTTCCCAACAGTCATCGGCTCGCCCTTCTTCTTGGGCGTCACGCCCGTGGCTGAAGCCAGTTCAGCCACACCTGCAGCTACCGTCGAGGGCGTCAGGCCCTCGGCCCCATTAACTGGTCGGGTTCACTCGACCAAGAAAACAATTACTAGGGGTGTCAGACCCTCGACCTCAGCAGCCGGCCGGGTTCGCCCGGTCAACAAGACCACCGTTGGGGGTGTTAGACCCTCAACCTCAGCAGTTGGTCGGGTCCGCCCGATCCTCAAGACAGCCGTCGGGGGTGTCAAGCCCTCTACTGCAGCAGTCGGCCGGGGTCCTCCAGTCAACTCTCCAACTATTAAGGGTGTCAAGCCCTTCATCCCTACAATCAGTCGAGCTTGCTCGACTGCCATGTCAACGGCCGAAGGGGTCAGGTCTTCTGCCCCAGCTATTGGCCGAGTCTTCTCGGTTAATCAAGTCACCGCTGGCGTCGCCCCTGCTCAACGGGGGCAACGTCATCGCCGTAACGGCACCAGATCAACTGCGGCCACCCTCAAAGGTACCGCCCCTGCTCAACGGGGGCAGCGCCGTCTCCCTAACGATGCCATGCCTATTGTAGGCGTCACCAACGCTGCCCCCGCTCGACGAGGGCAATGTCGTAGCCGCAGGGGCACAAAGCCCACAGCGGCAGTATCTCGTTCCGGCAAAACTGTAATTGTCGGAGATATTCGCATTCGGCTCGATAGAGGCGAGCCGATATTGCCACGGGACCAGCACGTCCCAACCGTCTCCACCTCCAACCGCTTCGAGCTCCTTCGACAAGTCCGGAAGGACGAAGCGAAAATGAAGAAGCCCGCCGTATCGGCGGCAAACCAGGGTCCGGTGCGACGGCCCAAGCCACCCGCTCCCCGACCACGGTCAGGGGGCAATTCAACCGAGGAGCGCCAGCTCCACTTGAAGAAAATTTGGGTCACGAAGGAAGAGGCCCGAATTCTAAGGCGCGCAAGGGCGCAGGAGCCCTTCCGCATGCCGGACCTGCAACTTATGCGAAGTCCGGCGAGCACTGAGGCCTCGGTCTCCCTGAGATCCACAAATCAGCCCCTACGAGGGCAAAAGCGTCAAGGAGCAGACAAGAAGGTGCGACTGACCTCTCTGTGGGATAGTTCCACACATACGGAGGAGGATCGCTCCCCGCAGGCGTCCACATCCCGAGTTTCTGTCTTTGACAGACTTGGGGAGTGGCCCAAGTCGGACCGACGACTGCCGAGGAAGAGGCGGGTGATTTAGGTGACCGATGACACTGTCAAAGTGTTCACCTGTTATGCCACCTCCGACGACAAGCAGCCGGAGGACACTTCGGGGGAGCTTAACCAGCCTCTTCAATATTTGAGGAGGTCAAGGCCGGTCTCCCGGATTCTGGCGCAAACACAACAGGCGCCGGTTGCTGGGACATCTCAGTCGGAGCCAGCACAGCAAGAAGAGCGCCAAGAGGATGTCCACAGTATCGATGGGGACAGCAACCCCGCACACGAGGAAGATCTTGGGAGGGAGGTACAGAGCCCCGCGTTGGAAGAGCTCCAACGCGAGAACCAAGAACTCAAGAACCTCTTGCAGGCACTATTACGTGAAAAAGAGGTTCATGCCCCACCCCAAGATGCGCCAACTGGGGTAGAACCACGGCCTCCTCCCATTCCGGTTGCGGCCAATGCCTCCGTCACGACGGCAAAATTACCATTGGCCGTGGAGTTGGAAGTTCCGCAGCCTGAAGCCAATGCGCGATCATCTGCTACTCCTGCTACAGAAAGTCTCAGGGCGCAGAAACAGATGATCGAGCGCATCGTGGAGGCGAAGTTTACCCAACATGAGGAGGGTGCGACCACCGTTGATTTGTACAGCGTGCCATATCCCCTCCACCATCAATTCAAGAAGCTTCCACCTGATTGCCCGAAGGCCCCAAAACTTCATGAGTTCAACGGGCAGGGCTCTCCACATGAACACTTGGCCTATTACATGACGGCCATGGGTGAATTGGCACTGGAAGAAGCATATTTGCTGCGGTACTTTGCCACATCATTGACTGGCACCGCCTTCCAGTGGTACTCCAAACTTAAGCCCAATTCTGTAACTGATTGGGCTGACATGCAAAAGAAGTTCGTCGACCATTTCCAGATGGTCGAATGCAAAATCTCGCTGGTGGAGCTCTGTGCCCTCCAGCAGAAGAAAGGTGAGACCGCGTTGGACTTCATCAAGCGACGGAGGGACGTCAGCATGCGCTGCGATAATCCTCCGACGCCCGAAGACGCGATCACCATCTGCTGCAGGGGCCTGTCGGCAGAAGTCAGTGAAAAGCTTTTGGGCTCAAACATCAGAAGCTTCGACCAGCTCAACACGGTGGTGGTGGAGATTGAAATGTTCTTCGCTGATCACCCTGCCCAAGCTTCTGCAAAAGGCAAATCCTCCAAAGACCGTCTGGCTAGCGGCAAGGAGGTAAATGCTGTGGACTACTCCCCGACAAATGGAGAAAAGGGAGAAGGAAAATCCAAAGGCAATGGCAAAAAGCCTGATACCAAAGTAAGTGCGTCTCGGTTGGCAGAGAACATGAAGACGTCTTATTCCTTCAGGAAAGAGCATACCAAGATGCTCTTTGACTTATGCATGAAGGAGCAGCTCATCACCCTGCCGGATCCGCGGAAGCCCACAGAGGTGGATAAGACAGATGATCCTACTTATTGTGTGTATCACCGAAGGTTGGGTCACATCATCGGGGACTGCTATGTTTTCAAGAACATAGCAGAAGAGCTCATTCAAAAGGGCTTAGTAAATATGTTGGGCCATGCAGTTGATCCGCCACAGCCTCATGCTTGGAGTCGTTCGAACCGATCGGCTAATGTGGTCTACTTGGTGGCGATGGCTTCAAACTCCAATGCTTCCGAGGCCGGGCCTTCAAATCAGCAGTCCGACACCGGCCCTAGAGCCACTCATCCTTCACTCCCAGAATGTCTAGCACTGCGGAGGACTATTCGGAAAATCCGAGGAGAAATCCGACAATTGCAATCTGAACAAAGGCGTCTGCTGCAGTTCCTGGAGAGCATTGATCAGCAGTTGTCCACCTTCCCCTTTGGCCCATTTGCCAGGGGGTTAGCTCCAGCCCACATACGGGAGGCGGGTGTATCACCCACTGGCCGGGCTCCGCTCAGGGGCTGGCTCTCTGAAGAGTCCTCAGATTCATCTGAAGACGAGAAGGACTCATCGGAAGGCGAGGAGGCTTCACCTCAAGGCGAGCAACCAAAAAAGTTATACTCCTTCCCTTGCGAGAAGACTCTAAACATCTTCTTCGCATGCCAACGGGTTGGACTGATTAGCTCGTCACCCATGGAGCAGACACTAGGTGCTGCGTTTCATCAGGGCTATTGCCCCTACCATGAGGTGATAGACCATATCATCCATAACTGTGAACCATTCAAAGACCTCGCTGAGGACTTAATCAGGCGGGAAAAGATTAATATGCGTGAATTCTTGGTCAATCCACCACAGCCGTATGTACGGGAGAGTCTCCATTTCTCCGTCAATGTCATACATGTTGCAGCAGCTTTCCAGCTCCCCGAGCCGCAGGAAGAGGGAGTCAGTTCCCAGAGAGCCAGTTCCCAGCCACCTAAATCCACACTCTGGTATCCGGGGTGGCGACCTTCCCATCAATGTTCTTTTCCTAAGGAAAATACTGAGAAGATTTTCGATAAGCTTCTAGACTATGTAGTCTGAGGCGTGAGGCGTGAGGCGTGAGGCGAGCGCGGCGACCAAGGGGTCGCCTCACGCCTCAAAGGCCTAGGCGATGGCCGAGGCGTTTGAGGCGAGATATTATTAAAAAATTAAAATTATATGTCAAAATATCACAAAAATATATTTTTTTGAACAGTTAATATCATAAAACTGCATATACACTAAATAAGCCCTGCACAAATAAGCCCCTCTGCCAATTGTCGATTACCCTGCACAAATATAACAAATGCAAGTTTCACAATATGTTGGCTGCTACCATCAGAGAGAGTGAGAGATCGGAGAGACAGAGAGTGAGAGAGTGGAGAGACAGAGAGTGAGAGTCTGAGAGACAGAGAGTGAGCGATCGGAGAGAGTGAGAGAACGGAGAGACAGAGAGTGAGAGATCGGAGAGAGTGAGAGTCTGAGAGAACGGAGAGACAGAGAGTGAGAGATCGGAGAGACAGAGAGTGAGAGAGTGGAGATACAGAGAGTGAGATCGGA